>JAXGGA010002183.1:0-128867 GCA_038373865.1 Uloborus plumipes | reverse complement strand
TTTAATGTTGCTCTTATAAAAATGCTCTTATCATTTTCTACCACGAAATTATGAATTTTTTAAGTAAATATTCATCTTTTATTTTTATGGAGTACTGGGCGAATTCATATAGGCTGTATCTCAGAATAGCATTGCCTTTGTTTTGGTGGCAAAAGGAGATCTATCAACAAGTCGATTCGACCAATGATAGGCGTGCATCTTTTCGCATGTTCAAAATCGAGTACGGTATGCTTAAATACCTCCGAACTCTAGTTCATGCGGAAAAAATGCCTTCCGTGAGCAATAAAGGCGAAAGATTAAACAGAAAAGTGAAGAAAAATGCTTATTTTTTAAAGAAAATAGATTAATTTGGAAGTAAACTCTTTTGGGTATAATGCCAAGTAGGCTTTTGTGTTGTTGTGTTTGAAGTTTTGAAGTTGATTCGGTTTGTGAACTTTGCGGAATTCGTGGAACACGTGTAGGTAGGCGGTTCCGAAGAAGAAAACAGCCGTTCGACTTGCCGTGAGAAGGTTACACTTTACTGGTTTATTTAATTTCCCCCACAAGCAGTGGGCTCTTCTCTCCACAGTTTTGGGGTATGTATTTCATTTTATTTTCTTATGATGGGAGGTAAACGAAAGGCAGAAGCCACGGACTCAGAAAATAAAGATAAGGAGCGAAAAAACGATGAAAAAGTTTACGAATCGAGCGTAAACATAATTGAAAAGGCCAAATACGCCCTAAACAATGGATGTGATAAAATTAAACTAGTTATCTCAGGGGTGACCGAAAAAATCCCTTCTAATAAAACAAAAGAGTTAAATGACATACTAGATAAACTCACTGTCAAGGAGGATGAAATCAATCTAACAAGTAGGAACAACCTTATAATAACCACTTCAAATATCACCACAATACATAAGGTTGCGAGGACAAAATCCTTGATTAATACCAGAGTGAGCATCAGGCTCATAGAAGAAATAATTAGTAGCAAATATGTAGTGAAAAATATTGACACAGATATCTCCCTAGCCTACATAGCAGATGCCTTGAAAAAAGAAGGTATCGTTATTTCTCAGATAATTAGGTTCAATAAAAAGGGCACGGAAGACCCCATCCCCGTTATTCTAATAAAAGAGATAGGGAAAACAAACAGGCAATACCTTAAATTAGGTAGGCTAATTTTCAAAACACATACCTACATTGAAAAACCCAAAATCTGTTATAATTGCATGGGAATAGGACATCAGAGGGGTAACTGCAGAAGCAAAACCAAGTGCAAAGTCTGTGGAGGGGATCACGCTATATGTGAAAACACCCCAAGATGCTTGAGGTGTGGTGAAGAACATCTGGCTACCGACAAAAATTGTCCAATTTATAAAACAAAAGCCCAGGAAAAGGCCACACAGAGCAAAAACCCTTCCAAGGAAAACAAATCGTGGGCTAGCGTCGCCCGCAAACAGGACACGCCCCCAACTAAAGAAACACCAGGTAATGAAGACAGAACCGCATTAGACGTAGTCAACGACTTAAAAAAAAACTCATTATCAGAGACAAACAACTTGAAGAATTGAAAGCTGAAATTAATAATCTAAAAGATTTGATCATAAACAAAATTAAACCCTGCTCTCAACAATGTGATAATTGCATCTCCAAAAATTCTAAAATCGAGAAACTGAAGATTGAAAACTTCCAACTTAAAAATTTTGTCGACAACCAATTCTCCCCACAAGATAATCCTTTCCTCATCAACCCCCTCCCGGAATCTCACGATCCCCCGGAGGAAGACATTTCTGACCCTTGAGGGGCTTCCTTTTTTTTTTTTTTTTTTTTTTTTTTTTTTTTTCCCTTTCTTGGTATCATGACGAATTTTCTTATAAGTTGGAACATTCGAGGAATGAATGCAAATCTAGATTTCTTAAAATTTTTAATTGCTTGGATTTCTCCGATAATAATTTGTATCCAAGAGACATGGATTCCGGACTCAAAAATACCCAACCTGAGAGGCTATATAAAATACTCAAAAGAACGCGCCTTTCCTCACAAAGGAGGGGGAGTCTGCACCTATGTTAAAGATAACTATCCATCCTTTTGTGTTAACAGTAACGTCCCCGGCTTCGAAATCCTCGTCACAAGAATTCAAATAGATAATAAAATTACAGATATCGTAAACTGTTATCGGCCTCACGGCATTATTAATATACAGGCACTAGAAGAGCTAAATAATCTGGACCTCACAAATCCCATCTATACAGGAGACTTTAATGCAAGGAGTACGACCTTTGGAGATAGAATAACTAGCCCAAGTGGAAGGGTATTATCTAACTGGCTGAATAATTCAAACATGATTCTAATTAATAGTAAAATGCCAACCAGAATTAATAAAGGAATAGATGATGGAGTCCTTGATCTAACATTCATCTACCAAACAATAGCAGCAGATTTTTCATGGTCCAGAATAGAAGAAAATGGAGTCAGCGACCACTATCCAATTCTGTTAAAAAGCAATGTAAATATTAAAAGCATCAACAAAAAGAAGAGCTATACAAATTGGGAGTTAGTCACAAAAGAATTAGTTCACAATCCTGATATAAAGAATATAACTCACGAAATCTATCAAGAAAATCCCTCTACAAATAAGTTGATGGAAGATAATCTCAAAATCTTTAATAATACGATTAAAAAAATTATTACATCAGCGTCCAAAACGGTTGAATATAAAATGAATTACAGAAATGAGTGGTGGAATATACAATGTGCAAGAAAGAAAAAAGAAAGAGATAAAAGTAGAAAACAGGCGAAAAGAACTCAAAAATTAGAAGACTGGATGCATTACAAAAAAAACAAATGCAATCTTCAAAAAAATTTTTAAAAAAACTCAAAGAGAATATTGGGAAAAGAAAAATTATGATATCAACAACTCAAAAAGCTTATTTCTTCACTTTAACAAAATAAAATCCATAACTACGAAAGAAACTGCTAAAAATAACTCAATCATTGAAATTGAGGGGAAAAAATAATGGATCAAAAAGAGCAAGCTGACCTCTTTGTCAATCACTTCACAGATAAAAATAATGAAGATAGCACACTTATTAATATGAACTCAATTCCTCCTTATGAGTTCACTAATCTTTCATATGATATAGACACTCAGGAAATTCTAGATGCTATAAAGAATACAAAAAATAAATCACCAGGCACAGATGGAATCTCGGTGAGAACATTAAGATACATGCCAATCACCTGCATTGAAACGCTAGCTATAATTTTCAACAGAAGCATTAAAAAAGGAGACGTGCCAGAATTATGGAAAACTGCAAAAGTCATTCCCATTAAGAAACCAAATAAGGACTCTTCAAAAATAGAAAGCTATAGACCTATCTCACTAACACAAAATACTTGCAAACTTCTAGAAAAAATTATTCAGAATAGACTAAATGACTGGGCGGTAGATGAGAAAATATTCCCAAAAAGCTTTTACGGTTTTGTAAAAGAAAGGGGAGCTGATGAGTATCTGTTTGACTTTATGAAAACAATAAGAGAAAAGCGGAAAAAAAGAAGACACGTTTATGTTTTATCCACTGACATCAAAGGTGCTTTTGATAATGTTTGGCTACCGCAACTTATACAAAAGTTAATCACACTAAGACTCGACCCTTCACTAATAAAATGGGTACAAAACTTCTTGCAGAATAGGAAAACATTTGTTCAATGGAATGGAGTGCATTCCACTTTCAAATATACAAACTGTGGCCTAACGCAAGGAGCCATACTCTCACCATTCCTATTTAACTGTTATTTTACAGATTTGGAAAAACACATCCCAGAAGTCGACATTTTTGGTTACGCAGATGATTTCTCCTTTATCATCAATGGGAAAAACAAATTGGAGGCTGACCAAATGTTAAAAGACACTTTAGAAAAACTGGACAACTGGTTCCAACAGAATAAATTACAAATCTCAAAAGACAAAACTATTATTATCGATTTCACCTCAACAGATGCAAAAAACACAGACAAGTTCTATCTACAGAATGCAGAAATAAAATGGAAAGAAGTTCATAAAATTTTAGGTGTAGTTTTTCAAAACAACTTGAAATGGACTGAGCATACCAATTACCTAAAAAAGAAAACGTTCAAAACTTCTAATATTATCAAATGGATTGCGAATAGAAATAGCGGAGTTAGCACAAAAAATTCTCTTCAAATAATCAAACACACAATTATCTCTCAAGTGGATTATGGCAGTCATATCCTTATAAATAACACGAAGAAAAGCTGCAACATCACAAATGTAATAGAAAACACGAGCATCAGGAAAGCTCTAGGTGTAAACACCTTTGCACCTAATGATCTTATTAGAGAAGTGACAGATATTGGCACAATCGAAATAAGATCTAAATGGAAAGCTTCCAAATTTCACCTAAAACAATTCTTCAAAAAAAAAAAAAAATTATAAAAACACACTTACAAACTGGGAATACTGGGCAACTAGTAAAAATGAGAAAGAAACGTATAAAGAAATAACGGAATTATTCAAGCAGCTTAAAATCAATGAAGACTGGCTCTGCAAAGAGAACTTCTACCCAATTAATAAAAAGCGGAAAGTAAGCTACAGCACGGATGATTTTATCTTCCAAACCTCCAACATAGAAGAAGAAATAAAGCAGTCATTTAATAAATTTAAACACTCCAACCAAAATAAAGATTTCTGGGCAACAGATGGATCCAAGAAAATAAACACAGCTCTTTCAATTGTTAACTTAAAAGAAAACTTTCAACGGAAACTTCGAATCCTCTCCTTTTCCTCAATCTTCACGGCGGAACTCGCCGCCATTTGGTACTTGGCTAAATTCTTTACTGATACGAAAAATCCTATTATCATACTAACAGATTCACAGAGTGTCATAAGAGCCCTACAAAATGAAAACAAACAGGAAGATCTTTTAATAAGAAATACTAAACTACACCTAAACAAAATAGCAGAAAAACAAGATATCTCTCTAATTTGGATTCCAGGGCACAAGGGAATTTTCGACAACGAAATAGCAGACTCCCTAGCCAAAGAGGCTGAAAAAAACGATCTCACCCCTACAATCCCTATTTGCTCTTGGAGAGATGTTCAGAGATATTTGAAAAATAAACATCGCAGAGAAAGATTTGATCTCTGGTCTAGCTCAAAATACTTCAACAAATTCAAGGGGAGCATTCCCTCTCTCCAAACCAGATTTAATTGGATAAAAAACAGATATTGTGAAGTCAAGTTACTCAGAATCCTTACCAGATCTATTTTAACGAAAGAAAGGCTTTTCATCATGCGTAAAGAAAATTCTCCTTTGTGCCCTACATGTGGAACTATTGAAAACTTTGAACATATATTGTGGTTTTGCCCGCAAAACCTTCACTATCGGCAACTCATCCTTGATCATCTAAACAGTTTGAATCTCTCCATCGAGGACGTTTTTCATCCTGATGCCTTGAAGTCTCCCTCTTATGGGAACTCCCTCTTGGCGCTCTTTCGCTGCTGCGTCTAAAGAGCAAGCCTTCGGCTCTCCACTTTCTCCTTTCTTCCCAACTTGCAATACTATATGTAATGAGGTGGAAGGAATAAATATTCCAAATCGCCTATCTATTTTGCGCGTTAGCGCCGAGAAGAAGAAGAAGAAGAAGAAGAATAGATTAATTTTTTTACATTTTAGGGAAAATTCGGCGCATAAGTGAAATATTTATCTTTAGAGCGACGCATAAACGAATGATAGTATCATTATTTTTCTATGGAATGTGTTGGGACCATTCAAAATCGTCGTATAAGTGAAAAAGTCGCATAAATGAGGCGGCGTATAAGTGAGAGTTCACTGTAGTAGATAAAATAAATCTGGACGAAATAACAGAAAAGTTTGCCTTGATAAAACAGAGGAGAATAAAGTTGTCATAAGAAAATAATCATAATGTTTAGTAATTTTGCCTTGTTAAAAATTTTATTTGTATTTTATTTTTATAAATCTTTGAAGGAAGGGTGACCGAAAATTGTAAAAAATTTCTCTTAACCCTTTAAGCCAGTGGTGGCCAACCCGCGGCACGCGTGCCACAATGTGGCACGGCAGCGCAGTAATAGTGGCACGCGAAGACTTTTTGAAAAAATATAAAATTGAGGGTAAAATGTCGATCTTAAAAACATTGCCAGAAACTAAAACAATTACACTGATAAATATCATGATATTATGACGATTAATTGTCAGGAGGCTGGCTTACAAATTGTGTGAACTACAATATTGCAAAGTACTTAACGTTAGCTTCGGACATCCAACGAAATTTGTGACAAAACAGACAATGCTTTGTAGAGCATATTTGTTTGTAACACGAATGAAACTTTCTATGCTGAAGAATGGATTCTTGATCTGCAATAGTTTCAGCTACGGGTGATGAAATTAAAAAAAAAAAAAAAAAAAGTTAACTCTGTAACTAAAATTAAGAAACCAGATTGAGCAAAATTCGGTAAGGTTGCACGAATGAAGACCCTAAAATTGTTTTTGTTACATTACTGAAAATATTTTGGGAAAAAAACTTTAAAAGTGTCATTGAATTATCTATCACAAACTCCTTATGCCAAGGAATGAGACTTTTCCTCTGTTGGTGACCATGTGGAGTTCACTGTATTAACAAAATACGAAATAGAGCTCTGAATGTTTTGTGAACTTTTTCCCAGGAGAAAGAGAAGAGTGCAAGTTACTCCGTCATTGAAATGTGCAATAGCTATCCAAAGAAAAAGTAGTCACAAGATTTTAGAATTTTAGGAAGTGTGTTTTTTAAAATGTCTGGAAGGAAAGCAATGAGGACTTGCTACTTAGGAATGAAGAATAGCAAATGAATTTAGCTATGTCATCTCTTATTATCCGGCGTTTAAGTAATTTAATTTTAAGATTGTACAAAAAAAAAAAAAAAAAATCCTAAACCAGAAAAGGCCATCTACGTTTTTTTATCATGAAACTTTAGTTTCTTTCTCTCTACTTTGGAGAAAAAAGAATGAAAATTTTAAAATTAATACTGAAAGTAGTAACACCAATTTAATAATTTTCCAATGATATATGGAGAAAATTTTACATTTATTTTAAGTATTCATTCAGTGTTAGGTTTGATGATTTTCAAGACGATAAAAAAGTGCTGATCTTTTCAAATTTTTTGTCTATTTCTTTGACAGAAACTATTTGTTACCCTCCTGAAATCCAAATCGGAATTACTGATGTTTTGCATCGACAATCAGATATAAGAGCTTACTTCAAGAGAGTCATCCGCGTTATATAGAAATTTGGAAATTTGTACCAACAAAAATTTTTCACATTTTGACACTTTAAGCTGTCTGGTGCTGTTGTAGATTTGGTTCAAAATACGTTTCTAAACAAATATTTTTTTTACAGACTGTTTAGTTTTTAGAATAAAATGTTTCATGTTTGTTTCTATTTTAAGCATATCCCAACTGACAGAACCTATAAAAGTGTTTATTAACGATAACTCTTAAGTTCGAACTTCTTTTATCTTTATTACCATTTTAATTTCAATTACTCAGATTTAAGAGAAAAAAATATTTTATTTGAATAACAATTGCATAAAGTCAGCCAACAAATAATCTATTTTTAACTTTAAAAGTTCCAGTTTGTTGGAAAGTGGCCCGCTGAGCCTTTTTTCTCCAGATAGTGGTACTCTCCCTAAAAAGGTTTGCCACCACTGCTTTAAGCGGTCAATTATTTTACCAGAAATGCTTCCAAAAAAGGCATATTTTTTTATTGCATATAGTTAAGTACCATACTTAACAGAATAAGAATATAAAGAATTTTTAATTTTTTTTTTTTCGTTTTCAATGCTTTTACAATATTTTTTATTTTACAATTTTGGTCACAAAATCCCGAAATATTTGCTTTTTTCAAGTACATTCCGCATGCAGTAATGAATAGTTTACAAATTATGCAAAAATTTCTCTCACACTTACTGTGAATTTTGAGGTTTACAATTTTCCGAACAGTTCGGGGAAAACCAGAAAAGGAAATCTGAAAATATTGATGCCCGTACGCCGTACGGGCAAACCAGATGAGGCCAGTTTCGTGTAGCACGTACACCGTACGGGCAAACCGCTTAAAGGGTTAAATATTTTCTCTTGATGTAGAATTTATAAATATTTATATCGAAAATTTTGTATGAAACTGGATTTTTTTTAAATCATAGACCATGCACTAAATTCGATTAAAATAAGAAATTGACCACTGCCAACAATTCACAACATTTATTCTCTCAATTTTTCACCTTGTGGCTCTATATTTCACTATAGCAACAAATATTGTCACTACCATCTTTTTAAAAATATAGAACCGCAATTATCCGAAATAATTGAGACTGATCACTTTCAGAGAATCCAGAATACCTCCATATTTCAGTTACGCCCACTCTCTTAATTACACTGCTCGACATTGAAAATGCAACACCAAGAAGGAGTGGTCAGAAATTGATGAAATTTGGTAAGAAGACAGAGACAGCATGGAACAATAAGTGATATTTATTTCAAAATAAATAAGCAAAATTTAGAGCGAGGACGGCGTCGGCTCAGTAAGAAGTAGGACCACCGCGGACAGCGATGCACGAAGAAACACGTCTAGGCATGGAGTCAATAAGCCTGCGGATGGTGTCCTGAGGGATGGCACTCCATTCCCTTTCAACCATTTGCCACAGTTCGTCCTCTGAACGAGGCAGTGGCAGGTTCTGCAAACGGCGTCCAATCACGTCCCACACATGTTCGATTGGTGACAAGTCAGGAGAGTATGGTGGCCAGGAAAGCATCTGTACACCTCGTAGAGCATGTTGGCTGATTCGAGCACTGTGAGGCCGGGCGTTATCCTGTTGAAAAATTGCATTTGGCAGACCCTGAAGGTAGGGGATTGCCACCGGCCGCAGTACATTATCTACATATCGTTGGGCCGTCATAGTGCCCCGAATACGAACTAGAGGTGATACGGAATTGTATGCAATAGCGCTCCAAACCATTATGCCACGTTGTCGCGCTGTGGGGCGTTCCACAGTTACTGCCGGATTCGATCTTTCTCCACGTCGACGCCACACACGTATGCGATGACTATCGCTGGACAAACAGAAGCGGGATTCATCTGAGAACACTACGGTTTGCCATTCTGCCATCCACGTCGCTCTGGTCCGGCACCATTCCAAACGTTGGAGTCTGTGCTGTGAGGTCAATGGCAGTCTTCTTAGCGGGCGCCGTGATTGCAGGCCACGTGCAACCAGTCGACGGGAAATGGTTCTGGTCGACACAGGAACATCCAGGGTACCTTGCACGTGCTGCAGAATCGACGTACAAGTGACTTGCGGGTCCGCCACAGCTTGTCGGTGAATCCGTCGATCCAAGCGGTCTGACGTCACTCTGGCTGCACCTGCACCCCTCAATGTGGCTACATTTCCTCTTTCCAACCATCTCCGACACAGCCGATGCACAGTGCTTGCATCCATGTGGGTATCAGCTGCAATTTGACGTATGGACCAACCTCCCTTTCTCAGTCCGATCACCATACCCCTTGTAAAGTCGTCTATATGCTGGAAGTGTCTTCGTTGAGGACGGCGTGGCATTTCCTCCTATCACACGTATCCTTCGAGACAAAAACCAAATTTCTCCGATAATTAGTCTGGCAGAAAAACCAACATGAACATAGCCCACTTTTCAACTTCATTCTCTTATATCTTACTTCAAGTGCGTCGGAGAGCTGCGCATTTCATATCATTTGCATAACTCAGTGACGTTCGTCTACGGTAAAATTTGCATGAATTTCTGACCACTCCTTCTTGGTGTTGCATTTTCAATGTCGAGCAGTGTACTTATGCTAGCGATGTCTTATGAAAACGCAGGAAAAAATATAATGAAACAGAAACAAGAACAAATTAGTGCACTTCTACATTATATGCTTTTTGTACACACGACTGGTTGTTATACAGTTGAAAAGTAAAAACTTTTACCTTTTTTCTATGAAATAAAAATAAAAAAACAAAATAAGTTAAAATGTTTTAAAATGTACGATAAAAAGAATTTATAACCAAAACTGAAAACGTCGGATGCTTTGGTTCAAACTTTTTAGTAGGCAAAACATGGGAAGGCAGTCGTCAAAATCTAGTAGTCAGTCGGCAAATTCAGTCTCAACACCCCCCCCCCCCCAACCGAACTTACTTCGCGACGACCATGACAGCAATCGGAATATCAGTGAAGTTCTACAGCCCCAAACTGTCCCCTTCCTTCAAGGCTTACCTGGCGCTGTATTTCAGCAGGATAATGCTCGCCCTCATGTCGCTAGGACTGTTCAATCCTTCCTTGCATCGCAGCAGGTGCAGCTTCTTCCCTGGCCAGCATACTCCCCGGATATGTCGCCGATTGAACATATCTGGGATTTCGTTGGTCGGCGTCTCGTTCGTGATCCTCGTTCTGTTGCTTCTACAGACGAACTTTGGCTACGCATACAAACAGTATGGAATGCTCTTGATCAGGCAGACATTAAAAATTTGTTTGACTCCATGCCACGTCACGTAGCAGCACTTATTGCAGCTCGTGGTGGCTACACGAAATACTAATTTCAATATTTTTTTATTGTTTGTTGACTCTCTCTCTTTCTAAGTTTAATCATTTATTTGTACTACTATCACTCAGCTGTGTATTAAATTTCATTCAATCATGACGATTCCTTCATGGTGTGCAATTTTCACAAACATGAAATTTATGCTTTCCTCTAAATTAAACAGAGACACATTTAACAAAAATTATTCTAAAACACCATTTTTTTATTTTTCCCCCTTGTGCAGATATAAACTCGTTTTAGCTGAACGTTTCCCAATTCTATAGCATGTCTGCAGACGGTACATTTATGATATTCATTTATAACAAAAACGTTAATATCTGAGTTTGACACTAAGCAAGTTTGACACGACAAAACTCACCTTTCTACTAGTTTGCTACAAATTTAGAGCAAATTTTATACAACAAACTTACTTTTCACACTAGTTTGCCGCAAATTTGATGTGACGAACCTCATTTTCATTCTAGCTTGCCACAAATATGCAACAAATTTGATGAGAGAGGTTTTTTCATAATTGGAACTAAATGTGCTTTAAGAGCCATTATTTTGAAATTCAGACAAGGTGTGGCAGTGACCATTTTTGATTTTCCTCATTTTTTTATATGTCAAAGTAGGTCATGAGAAATAAACATTATGAAGTTTGTAGCCCCCCAAAAAATTTGTTCGCTCGGTAAAAATTCCCAAAGTTTGATGTTTTGCAGCGCTTTTTTGGTAAAACGGCTGAAAGACGCATTTCAGTGAGCTGTAGTTTTTTACTGAAACGCCACCCCAAGGTTATGTTTACATTTATTGATTCTATAGTATCTGGTTATGAGGACTTCATAGTTATTCGGGTTGGGGGTGTTGCTTTCTTTAGTTAAGGGGCCGCTGAGTATGGTTTTTAGTCCATTTTCGCTCGACTTTGAACTGCGTTATTTCCCCCTAAAAGCAACCCCCCGAAATTTTTTTAACATATACTGAAAATTTATACTATGAAGAAAATATGTGGTGCGAAAATTGTTTAATATCACATTGCTTTGAAGAGAAAAAGACTTAGCCATTTTACAAATTTTCAAAATTTGCGGTTTTTTGATCGCATTTAACTCAAAACAGCAACTCTAGAAAAAAAAAAGCTTTTATGGATTATGGAACCTACAGATGTGTAGAATAACGTAAAAAAGAAAGTTGAGTGGGGTCTCGTCTAGTTTTCAAGAAAAATTTTTTTTTGTAGCTCATTTTAATGTTTTTTTCTCATAGTGAAATGTGTCCATCAAGTTGGTCAGATCTGCTGAAACTTTAAGTATATAGTAATGATGTATTTAAGTTTGTATATGGAAAGAGAAAAAAAGACTAAAAACACTTAATTTTGTCTAAATTTTTATAATTTTTAGTTTTTTAATTGCAATCAACGCAAAAAACGTGAAATCCTGAGAAAACTATTGAATGCACATATTACTAGCTTTGAACTATTAGAAAAAGTAAATTCGGTGAGGTATCTTCAGATGTATCCTAGTGGGAGGTCACAATGACCTCCCGAAAAATTTCATGTTCGAAAAATTTTGCTGACGATTCGGCAAATTTAGAAACAGTGTTGCAACATTAAGAGTTTTGAATGATACATTTTTCTCACGGGTCATTCCACGTCAAATCGCCTAAGGCTATGTGCCGTCATGTCTCGGATTTTGTTCAATATTTTTTTACGGATAGATACCTATGAGATAAACTCAAATTATTTCTTTTTAGATTTTTTGAATAAAAATTTAGGGTTGTAGAATTTTTTGAAATTTTGATTTTTTCAGAATTTTTGCTTTTTTATTTTTGGTATGCATTTTGAAAAAGCTCTATAACTTCCTCATTTTTCATTCAATTAAGCCAGTTTACGTTATCATTTTAAAGCAAATTATTTTCTCCTTCAATATTAGGGACAAAAATGAGATTGTGAAAAATAGAATTTTGCCAATGGTCATCTGAAGTCAGATTTTGTGCTTTTTCAATTGGTATGTTCAATAGGTTATATCTCCGGAGTACCAACTCAGAACTGCCCAATTTTTTTTTTTCAGTAATGACAACATCATATACTTTTTATGTATAAAAAATTAGGAGGGTGTTTTTCGTTGTTTTGGAATAAAAAATTCAAGCGTGTTTTTTCAGTTGGTATGATCAATAGGTCATATCTCCGGACTACCAACTAAGAACTGCACGCCACTTTTTTTCTGTTATGACAACATCATACTCTTTTTATGTATAAAAAATTGGGAGGGTGCTTTTTGTAGTTTTGGAATAAAAAAATCAAACGTGTTTTTTCAGTTGGTATGATCAATAGGTCATATCTCCGGATTACCAGTTAACAACTGCGCCAATTTTTTTTTCTATAATGAAAACATCATAATGTTTTTTATGATCAAGATATTAGAAGGTTGATTTTTGTTGTTCTGAAATTTAAAAAATATATTGAATTTTTGAAACAAATTTCTTTGAAAATCAAGTTTTCGACAAGTTTAAAAACTCCGTAAAATAATAATAAAAAAAAACTATGCTATCACAAGGAAGACCACGACATGGCAGCTGAATGGCATTTCTTTGCCACGAGTCATGGCAAGAATGCATGCGATGGAGTAGGGGACACAATAAAACGGCTTGCAATAAGAGCAAGTCTTCAAAGAACTCTCGAAGGACAGATTTTAAATGCACATGATCTATTTCAATTTGCCTCTCAAAATATAAAGGGGATACAGATGTTTTTCGTTACAGCAGTGGAAGTGGTTGCAAATGAAGATTTTTTAAAGCAAAGATATGAAAGAGCCTTAATAATAGTAGGCAGCAGAGAGAATTACTTCTTCAAGCCATTAGACACGAAGGGTATATTAGTGAAGAAGGTTTCTGTGTTTGAAAAACCTTTTGTTGCCACTGTCGGAACATCGTAGAAATAAAGATTGTTATTCATGAATTTTTTATGCTTTCATTTGATAACAAATTATAAAATGTTACGTAGATTTCAGAATAATGGAAACCAAATATAATTTTTTTCCAACCACTAAGAGCTCGCGAGTCTTTCTTTGTCAAACTATGAATGAAAGTATATTTAAAGACATTTCAGTTTACTTTATCGTGATTCCTATCGGTTGATGGAGTGGCTAGCAAATAATTACTGAAGAGTAAAATAATTCTGCAGCGACTTTTCACTACCAAAGCATGCAAGCAATAGAACAATATAAAGCTACCATCAAGTATTTGAATGTAATAAATATGATACATTTTCACCTGCTTGTGACGTGTGATGCTGAGTGAATCTCAAATTTAAGTTTCAAAAGTTGATTTTAAAGTAAAGTTTTTTGAAAAAAAACATGTTATATTTTTATTTCAAAGTAACAAAAAAACTTCGTTCTAATTTTTCGATCATAAAAACATCATGATGTTTTCATTATGGAGAAAAAAATGGCGCAGTTGTTAACTGGTTTTCCGGAGATATGACCTATTGATCATACCAACTGAAAAAACACGTTTGATTTTTTTATTCAAAAACTACAAAAAGCACCCTCCCAATTTTTTATACATAAAAAGGGTATGATGTTGTCATAACAGAAAAAAAGTGGCGTGCAGTTCTTAGTTGATAGTCCGGAGATATGACCTATTGATCATACCAACTGAAAAAACACACTTGAATTTTTTATTCCAAAACAACATTAAACACCCTCGTAATTTTTTATACACAAAAAGTATATGATGTTGTAATCACTGAAAAAAAAAATTGGGCAGTTCTTAGTTGGTACTCCGGAGATATGACCTATTGAACATACCAATCGAAAAAACACAAAATCTGACTTCAGACGACCATTGGCAAAATTCTATTCTTCACAATCTCATTTTTGTCACTAATATTGAAGGAGAAAATAATTAGCTTTAAAATGATACTTAAACTGGCTTAATTGAATGAAAAATGAGGAAGTTATAGAGCTTTTTCAAAATGCATACCAAAAATAAAAAAGCAAAAATTCTAAAAAAATCAAAATTTCAAAAAATTCTACAACCCTTAATTTTTATTCAAAAAATCTAAAAAAATTAATTTGAGTTTATCTCATAGGTATCTATCTATCCGTAAAAAAATATTGAACATAATCCGAGACATGACGGCACGGCCGACTATTTAAATTAGGCGATTTGACGTGGAATGAGCCTCACGTGTGCTTGATCGCATTTTGTAAAAATTCAAGATCCAGTGCCCATGATTATCTTATATTTCTCAAGAAGATGTTCTTAATTTTCCAAAGGAATTTTCTAATTTTTCCGAATGATAAAATCCGACCAAGCCCACATGTAAAAATGGATAAATAGAATTTCAATGTTGCAGTATTGTTTCCAAAGTTGATGAATCTTCAGAATTTTTTTTCGAATATGAAAGTTTTCTGGAGGTCACAGTGACCTCCTTTGACTTCCCATTGGGGAGCCTCTAAAAATACCTCACAGTATTTACTTTTTCGAATATTTCCAGTCATTGCCCCTGCTAGTAATACATAAATTCAACAATTCCCTCAGTAACGATTTATCGTTTTTTGATGTAATTGCAATAAGAAGCTAAAAGCTCTAAAAATTTAGACAGAATTAAGTGTTGTGATTCTTTTTCTTCCTCTATAAACTCATACATAAATCATTAGCATATATTTTAAATTTTAGCAGATCTGACCTACATACTGGACACATTTTACTACAACGTATTAAAATCTGCTTCATTTTTTTCTGTAAAACTAGAAGAGAACCCTGACCGATTTCTTTTTACGTCGTTTTACACATATGCAGGTATCATATAATATAAAATAATCATAACATGTAAAAAATAAATAAATAGAAAATTTCAATGTTGCAGTATTGTTTCCAAGTTTGCCGAATCATCAGCAAAATTTTTCGGGCGGCCACTGATGTCTCATTCTAGAATACCTTTGAAAATACCTCACCGAATTTGCTTTTTCCAATATTTCAAAGTTAGCAAATGTGCATTCAATAGTTTTTTTCAGGATTTCACGTTTTTTGCGTTGGTCTCTTCTAGTTTTACAGAAAAAAATGAAGCAGATTTTAATACGTTGTAGTAAAATGTGTCCAGTATGTAGGTCAGATCTGCTAAAACTTAAAATATATGATAACGATTTATGTATGTGTTTATACAGGAAGAAAAAGAATCACAGCACCTTATTGTGTCTAAATTTTTAGAACTTATGCTTCTTATTGCAATTACATCAAAAAACGATAAATCGTTACTGAGGGAATTATTGAATTTACATATTACTAGCTGGGGGCAATGACTGGAAATATTCAAAAAAGTAAATACCGTGAGGTATTTTTAGAGGCTCCCCAATGGGAAGTCAAAAGAGGTCACTGTGATCTCCAGAAAATTTTCATATTCGAAAAAAAAATCTGAAGATTCATCAACTTTGGAAACAATACTACAACATTGAAATTCTATTTGTCCATTTTTACATGTGGGCTTGGTCGTATTTTATCATTCGGAAAAATTAGAAAATTCCTTTGGAAAATTTAGAACATCTTCTTGAGAAGTATAAGATACTCATGGTCACTGGAACTTCAATTTTTACAAAATGCGATCCAGCACATGTGAGAAAAATAAAGTTTCAGCTGATCTGACCAACTTGATGGACACATTTCACTATGAGAAAAAAGCATTAAAATAAGCTATAAAAAATTATTTTCTTGAAAACTAGACGAGACCCCACGCAACCTTCTTTTTTCCGTTATTCTACACATCTGTAGGTTCCATAATTCATAAAAGTTTTTTTTCCTAGAGTTGCTGTTTTGAGTGAAATGCGATCAAAAAACCTCAAATTTTGAAAATTTGATAAATGTCTAAGTCTTTTTCTCTTCAAAGCAATGTGATATTAAACAATTTTCACACCACATATTCTCTTCATGGTATAAATTTTCAGTATATGTTAAAAAAATTTCGGGGGTTGCTTTTAGGGGGAAATAACGCAGTTCAAAGTCCAGCGAAAATGGACTAAAAACCATACTTTGCGGCCCCTTAACTAAAGAAAGCAACACCCCCCAACCCAAATAACTATGGGGTCCTCATAACCAGACACTGTACAATTAATAAATGTAAACATAATCTTGGGGTGGCGTTTCTGTAAAAAACTATAGCTTATTGAAATGCGTCTTTCATCCATTTTACCAAAAAAGCGCTGCAAAACATCAAACTTTGGGAATTTTTACCGAGCGAACAAAATTTTAGGGGGGGGGGGGCTACAAACTTCAGAATGTTCATTTCTCATGGCCTGCTTTGACATATAAAAATATGAGGAAAATCAAAAATGGTCACTGCCAAAATTTCTCTTTTTTGTTCAATTTTCAAAATAATGGCTCTTAAACTAGTCATGACAAAGCTAACGGTTTATAGTTTGAAACATACTTGATCCCACAAAGCTGAACAAGCCCTCAAAGCACGAAGTTTTCTGCAAATTTGTCACGGCTAAGTTAAAATTGCTTTGAACCAGTGGCATATATAGGTTTTTATTTCGGAGGGGGCCCATATAATCAAGCTTTGCCCCCCCCCAGGGGCGGCATTTCATCATTTCGTTTGAGAGGGCGTGTTTCTTAAAGATGATGTACCTCAGTATGGAACAAAATACATATTGGTGAAAAAAAAAAACATCGCGAAATGGATTTAATATTTAGAAAAATTTGAGTTCAATTTAAATAATTTAAATTTTTACGACCAAAGCGAAAAATTATTTTGTAATTGGTTATCAAATAAAATGTCTTGATTAGTAATAAGTTTTTTTCCCATTGATTCCCAATGTCTTGTGCTATTTCCCAAACAGCTAAAGTTGAAAATCCTTTTATGTCCTGTATGTTATATCCTTTTATGTAAAATTACGAATTTTAGATTCCCTCTAAAACTTTTTTCAAAATTGAAATTATTTATGCTACCTTTGATGACGTTGGAGGATCAAGACTCCTCTGGGAAACTTACTGAAACTTAAATTCTAAACATGCAATTTCAGGCTATCTTTACTGACGTTAAAGGAATTGAGAAGACTCTGGGCATCTCTCCTGAAATATTTTGACACTGAAGCACAACTCAGAATATATTTCTGCATGATAGAGTAAAAGAAAAGAAGATGAGTTTTTTTTTTTTTTGAACTGAAATCTCATTTAAGTTATCTTTGGGAAGTAAAAGTTCAAAGACCCTCCCCTGAAAGATTTTCGATACATAGATGCGCAATTTCGCATTCTCTTTGAAGACGTTAAGAGACAAAAAGTGGTTAGGGATCTCCTTCCGAAAACTTTCAAAATTGAAACCTTAAACCATCTTTACTTTAGACCATCTTTGGTAGTAACGTTAGCAGGGACTCTCTCCCGAAATGTTTCTAAATTAATGTGGGGAATGCAATCACTTGAACATTTAAGATGAATCATATTTATTACTTTTGATGACTATGTACAAATATATGCATGCGGACTTCTCGTCCTGAGGATAGGTAGTTGTTCCAGTTCATGGTACCGCAGTACCTGCATTAACAGTACGCTCCTGACCGCAGTCAAGCAGCATCAACAGTTCTTTTCCTGTCTCAACCGCAGTCTCGACACTCTCCAACTGTTCCTTTGTCTTCTGTTCCTTTTGTGCATGGTGCACTGCGCAGTTACAATTGCAGTTACGCAGCGTCGTAGCACGCTTGATACAGTTGGTGGCTTAGTTAGTGTGGGGCTTAGCAGCTAGCTCCCACAACCTCGGCCATCCGTCCTCCATGTCGTCCCGACATGAGCACAGTTCCAGCTTCATCTGGCTATATACTAAACTAAAAGAACAAAAAAAAAAAAAATCGACAACAAAATTGAACAGAAAAAATATGTACATTGGTATGAGTGGTTCCTTGTTGAGGAAAGAGGCTGTTGAGGGGTCGGGTACAAATAAAAATCAAACCAATGAAGAAATCGTGAATTGGGTGGGTGAAGATACCTCTAGCGTTACCGCTGGTACACACGAGCTAGAAACAAGTGTTTTACTTAATGAAATGCCACTTAACATTGGATCAGTTAATCTAAGTGAATTAGACAAAGGAGATTTGTTAACTTTGAATCAGAAAGAAAATTTAATTAATCTAGTGTCAAGTTACGAACAGGCCAAAACGAAGTGACAGATTTAACAATGAAGTTGATTTTGAAAGATGAAATTCCAATAAACATCAAAAACAGAAGGTTAAGCTTCAGTGAATAAGCCATTGTTGACGACATCGTTGGGGAACTGTTAGAGAAAGGCTGGATTCGAGAAAGTTATTCTGACTACTCTGCACCTACGGTGTTGTGCAAGAAGAAAGATGGCTCATATCGGCTTTGTTTGGATTACAGAGCACTAAATAGAAGAAATTATTGATGAACTGGGTCAAGCAAAGGTTTTCTCATGTCAAGATTTAAAAAATGGTAATTTTCATGTAAAAATGCATCCAGACTCGATCAAGTACACTGCTTTTAGAACAAGACATAATGCATATGAATTTCAGGTCATTCCATTTGGTATATGTAACTCGCCGTCTATTTTTATGAGATACATAAATAGTGTTTTTAGAGAATTAATTAGAGACAAGACAGTTTTGGTATATTTAGATGACATCATTGTACCTTCTCAAAACGAAAAAGAAGGGTTGGAAAAATTGAAACGTGTCTTTAAAGTAGCTGCTGAATTTGGGTTGGAAATAAACTTCAAGAAGTGCCAGTTCTTGAAACGCAAAATTGAGTTTTTGGGTTATGTCATGGGACGTTTGTGAAATGAACGGGCAGCCTCGTACTCATCCAAATGAGAAATTAATTCCTCGATATTTTTAATTTTGTGTAGTTTATCAATTAAGTGCTCACGAACATCTGGGGGGACTTTCCTTTTAATCTGTTCGCACACGATTAAATTTTTTAATTCCTCCATGCTTTCTATATTAAGACTGTCAATCCACTTTTCGAAATAATGATTGGTCTCAAAAGCAAAATCTCGCCATGAGACCGAAATTTCCTTTCTATTAGTGAAAAATTTATGGCAAAATTGTTCACTAGTAAGTTTGAATCTTTGCAATAAAATCTTCTTAACATGATCAAAATCATTGGCAAGCTCATCAGGTTCACGGGCAATGATTCAAGTAATTTCCCACGGAACGAGTCCCCAAGTTGTGGGGAATGCAATCACTTGAACATTAAGATAAATCATATTTATTACTTTTGATGACTATGTACAAATATATATACATGCGGACTTCTCGTCCTGAGGATAGGTAGTTGTTCCAGTTCATGGTACCGCAGTACCTGCATTAACAGTACGCTCCTGACCGCAGTCAAGCAGCATCAACAGTTCTTTTCCTGTCTCAACCGCAGTCTCGACACTCTCCAACTGTTCCTTTGTCTTCTGTTCCTTTTGCGCATGGTGCCCTGCGCAGTTACAATTGCAGTTACGCAGCGTCGTAGCACGCTTGATACAGTTGGTGGCTTAGTTAGTGTGGGGCTTAGCAGCTAGCTCCACACATTAATGTTTTAAAAACATTTTTATTTAGGTTACTTTTAATACCGTCAAGAGAAGAGGCAGAATTCGTGCGCTGCCGAAATTTTGCGGCATTGAAGCTTCAAGAATGCAATTTCAAGCTCTATTTTTTGAAACTGAAGGTTCTAAATTTTACTTTTAGCAGAGCTAATTACCTATTACCCCCAATTTGCTATTACCCTCAAGAGCAAAAACTTATCATCCAAGATTTTCACGAAGATAACTCTAAAAACGAGAGCCATACGTGAAAGAAAAAGAAAACAAAAACTTTTAACTTAAAAATAATTCAATAGTGCCGCTTACGCCATGATTCTTGATAGGAACAACTGCTTTTAGGCTTTGTTTGACAACATTTAGGATATTAAAAGGATTTAGGGACTCTTCCGGAAATTTTTGGGCATAATTCGGGAGCTCTCTCTTTTCTAAAAACACATTTTAAAGCTAAAGACTAGAGGACTATAACTACCGTTAACTCTTCGAATTTTAAATCTTTAAAACGCCATTTGAGGCAATGTTTGACCAAGGTATTGAAGAAGTAGCTGAAAAAGAACTCTCTTTCGAAAATTTTTGGACATTGAAGTCTTGAAACTGCAAAAAAGTTACACGTTGTAAAAGCGAAATTTTAAGATCTATTTGGACTCTTTAAGAGGGGTCATGAGCCTTCTTTGAATTCATGCTTGGCAGATATACGGGCCTCGACTTCCCACCCTAAACCCGCCACTGAGTTCGCTTTTCCACTTACCGACACGGCAACGATAAATCGTAAGCGATTGTCGTCATCCGACATTGAAGCACGCAAAATGCATTAAAATATGCTATGCGCTTTTCCATCTCCCAATTCCAGGACGATTGTGCCGTCTCCGACCGAACGCTGTCGTTTGTCATCCCATTCGTGTCGGATGGCATCCGTCTCGCCTTTAAAATCGGGACGATACTCATCCATCTGTTAACTTTCTTCGAACTATAGCAATGGCGTTTAAATTCGACATCTCAGTATTAATAAATATAAGCTTCAATTTGTAGACCTTAAACAAAAGATGTAGCAATAAAACAATTTTATTCATTTTAGTTGGTATTTTGCTTCATTATTGTTGCTCAGACGATTTTTAATGCTACAAAAAAACTTTAATTTTCATTCTGATAGTGTTGGCGCCGCCGAGAGATAAATAGCGAATCTATTCGCCCAGAAGCGATGGTGTCAACGAAGAGACGATTGACAACGAAACATATTTATTAACGTATTCTCTTCATTATAACGAAATGGGGATATACTCGCTTAGTACTAAAGAGCACTACAATTACGAAAACAAAACAAAACAGCAACATTGCGACGACCAACTATATCATGGCGAACTATGAACTTAATTTAAAAAAGTTCTATGGCAACCTTTTGGGAGTATTAGTGCTCTTGGAGATTAGATCCGCCATTTATCGCTCTGTGATTCCAGCAGATAGTATGCGTTTCGTTCTTAGTAAACAAGGTGAGAATGTAATAAAGTTGTGAATATCATGCACTCAATATCGAATTTTTCATTTGTTTTCTTTTTCTGGAGGTAAAGTAAATATAACAGTCGTAATCTGATAAATGGGAGAGCCATAATATTATATGTGTGAGCACAGTGCTATCTCGAAATGAAATGCGGTGGAAAATGACCCGTTCGGAGAAACGATATTGTTTGAGTGGAAACACGCTGCTGAAGACGACACGACACGGTACTTGTCGTTGCGTTATTACCGTCCGACTTTCGTCGGTGTCGTGTCGTCAAGTGGAAAAGCGCCCTAAGAGGCACTCTATTCTTTAATTTCACCACTGGTAAAGAGATTGAAAATTACGTGCCCCTTCTAGCTCGGCCGGCTTGGACTTCTACCTCTTTTCGATTTTTTTTTTTTTTTTTTTTTTTTTGTTCAGCTGAAAGCTTGGAAATTATTTGTGAAAAAACTAAAACCGAAAATGATTGCACTTTTCTTTCTGGGGAGAATACTTACACTTTATTTTAAATTTCTTGCTGGGGAGGTATGATTACACTTTATTTTAAATTTATTGAGTGTAGCGTTATTTTAAAGACTCTTATTTCCTGACTGACTAGAAAAAAAGGGGAAATGAGAAGAAAGAGAGAAACGCAATTTGTTGACTAATAATCTACATGTTTTGAATATTTTTCATTTAAAGATTTCTATTCAAAATGATTAGGATTTTTTCTATGCGTTTTCTAATTGAAATATCTTCATTTTCCCAAGACACGTTCTTTTTTCTCTTGAGAAAAGCGCAAGGGCTCCCTGACCCTCTTGTGTTGCACCACAGCCTGGTGCCATCTAACGAATTATTATTAGCAATAATTATTTATTTATTTATGTATTTCAAGCTAAAAGTATGTAAATAATTTAAGAGTAAACTTAAACCGAATAATAATAACTACCTTTATTTAAAAAAAAAAAATCTGATTTTTTTTCGGGGGGGGGTATAGTAGGGAAAGACCCTCTGGGGTCTTACATACACCCCCACCTTTGAAAACAATGTTAATAGAGAATGGGCTTTTTTTCTTCTTTTTTTTGAGCAAACATGGACCGAACACCTACTTTTGAAAAAATCTTTCTCGGGGGGGGGAGGGGGGGCCCAGGCCCCCTCTCCCCCCCCCTTAAATACGCCCTTGCTTTGAACTTGCTGCAAATTGGTTTCAAAGATATTATGACGCACAATATCTTCCTGCATTTTGGAGCCTCCCTGTGTCCTGATAGAAATGATTACAGGCGAACTTCATTAAACATTCTTCCTGTACATCTTCACTCTGTTTCCAGAAGAGTCCTGTGTTGCAAGTTTTAACAGATAACGTGGTGTTCCCAGTCACTTGCTCTGACCATTATTGAGCTTTGTGGGAATTTTTAAGCAACATTCGAATGCTATTCCTTAAAATTATGTGCAACAAAAAATTTTGACACAAAATAGACAGTGGGTATATTTTTCGTCAATAGCCAGCATGATAAGCTTTTAAATGAAGGGTAAATCATTTAATTTGATAAGGAAGTTCTTGGAGAATAACAAAAAACAGGTGAAAGAAATAATATCTAAGATTTTGAACTACAACTTGTCGAGTTAAAATCAATGTTTCCCGATTTTAACAACAACAGAACTGTAGCTCAAAACCTTGCAATGAGATTATGTAATACACTAATGGAAAGTTAGATTAGAATTGTGTTGATGAAAAAAAATCCAGTGAAAGGTTTTCTTAATGCCGGATTCGAACTTATACCGTTTCCACTGTAAGCACGACGTTCTATCCAACCGAGCGAATCGTCTTAATTTCCAGTTCCCATTTATTAAAGTCATGAGTAGTATAAAAACGGCTTTTTTTTGGGGGGGGGGAGGGGGGTTACAAAAAAATTAGACCATGGGTCTTTTTTTGTTAATAGTCGGCACGATTCGCTTCAAAATGAGGGGTATATCATGAACTTCGGCAAAGAAATGAGGAAGATTTGGCTTGTAAAGTAAACAAGCTAAAAAAATAGTATATAAGACTTGCTGAACCGCATGTAGCTTTCATGCTAGACCGCTGTAATTCAAAAATTTGATTTATTTAAACGATAAATTTTTGTAAAACAGGCAGCACGTAGTGAATTGCTATTTTTTGCTGATTCAAAAGGAAATGAAATCATGCCTTACTCTAGTATTTTTATGAAGTATTAAGGAAACACAACAACAAAAAAGTACGTTTAAGAAATATTATTCATGCTAAAATAAGCATTTCCCTTTCCGATGCTAATGTTATAGAAAAACTGTGGTAAAAAATCCTTCAGTTAGTTTTGGTTATATATTCGTAGAAATCTAGATCAAAATTTTCCCGGTGAAACAAAAAAGTCAACCAAATGCGACAAAACACATAAAAGTACCGAACCTGCGATCTTTACGTTTCTAACTCAAAGCTCTATCAGCCACGCCACTGCATCTCAGGCTCTGGATTATTATTCATTAAAATAATGTATAGTATATAAAAAATAAAATTAAACTAAAAAAAAAGTTTTTGATTTTTAACACTTAGTGGAACACACAGTGGATCTATTTTTAAACAAAGCCGGCACGATAAGCTTTAAAATGCGGGGTGAATCAGGGAATTTAGTAAAGAAATGACAAAGTTCTGGTGGGGTAATTAAAACAGGCTAGAAAAATAATTTCTCAGACTAGGTGGACCCGCGTGAATCGTTCGTGCTTGACAGCAGTAATTCAAATATTTGTTTGTTTCTTTTCGAAAAACAGGCACGAAGTGAAGCTATTTTTCACTGATTTGAAAAAAAAAATGAAATCATGCCTCACTTATGTATTTTTTATAAAGTATTAAAGAAGAATCCAAAAAAGTACTTTTGAGAAATATTATTCATGCGAAAATATACTTTATCTTTTCCGGTTTTAACGTAATAGCAAAAGAGCGGTTTTAAATTTTACAATGAGTTTCGTTATACATTCTGTTAAATGTGGATCATAATTCTCCCGGTGAAAAAAAAAAAAATAACTACAGAACCTATAGCGGGAAGGAACTTGCGAATGTTTCTAACGCAGCGCTCTATCCAACTGCGCCACTGCGTCTTAATTGCTGGATATTTTTTCATTGAAGTAATGCGTAACAAAAAGCAAAAAAAAAAAAACTTTTTTTCCAACAAAAAACCATTTTTATACAGTGGGTTTATTTTTCGTCAAAAGCCGGCCCGATAAGCTTTAAGATGAGGTGTAAATCATGGAATTTGATAAAGAAATGAAAGTTATGGCGAGACAAAGAAAAGAGGCTAGAGAAATTTTATATGTAGACCTATAATTATTCTTGCTAACCCGCGTGAAGCTTTTGCGCTAGACCGTAGCCTACGAGGATTTTTTGGCTTTTCTCGAGGCCTTCATCCTCATAGGCTACTGCTAGACAACTGTAAATCAAAATTTTGATTTTTTTTTAAACTTTAACTTTTCGAAAAACAGGTACGTAGCTATTTTTCACTGAACAAAACGGAAACGAAATCATGCTATAGGTTTGTAGAGCACCTTAAAGAAATAAATATTCATGCTATTTCATTTCCAATTTTAAAGTAATAGAGAAACCGCGCTCTAAAATCCTACATTGAATTTTGGTTGTACATTCGTGGAAATTTGGATTAAAATTAGCCCGGTGAAGAAAAAAGTCAACCAAAAACGAAAAAACCAGTTGGATTATTGAACCTGCGATCTTCACGTCCCTAACACGACGCTCCATCCAACCACGTCACTTAGTTGCTGGTTGCTTAGTCATTGAGTGAAGTGAAATAAAAAACAGTAAAGTAAAAACAGTGAAGTGAAATAAAAAAGTTTTTTTTTCGACGGAAAAAAAAACCTCAGACTGACGGTCCTAATTTTCGGCAAAAGCCGGCCCGAAAAGCTTTAAAACAGTGTAAATCACGGGGTTTGATAAAGAAATGAGAAAGTTTTGACGTGGTAAAGAAAGCAGGCTAGAGAAATAATATATTGGTAAGATAAGATTAGGTGACTCGCGCGAAGCTTTGTCGCTTGACAGCAATAATTCAAAAATTCGCTTTATTTAAACAGTATTTTTTTTTCAAAAAACAAGCACATAGTAAACTGCTTTTTTTCGCTGATTTGAAAGAAAATGAAATCATGCTCTAACTTTGTATATTTATGGAACATTAAAGCCCCTTTAAGAAATCCTTTAATTCCCAACAGCCAAAACAAAGCCTCTTTAAGAAGTATTATTCATGATAAAATAAACATTTTCATTTATTGTTTCAATGTAATAGAAAAACTATAGTTTAAAATCCTACGACGAGTTTAAGCTTTATAGTCTTCGAAATTTGGATTAAAATTAGCCCGATGAAATAAAGTCAACCAAAAGCAAAAAAAAAAAAAAAAAAAAACTGATATCAGGATCGAACCTGTAAACGAACATAAAAATGTAGCGTCAAATTTCCACCACCCCCCTACGGCAAAGCTTCTGGTCTTCAAGCCGTTAAAAACAACTGACGAAAGATTAAACATTTTTTTATTACAAAGGAACTTTCTAAAAAGCAGAAATAAAGATGAAGATTACTTGCGAATATGGTGAGGTTGTGGTATCATAAGTCAAATTTTGGAAAGGAAAATAGAAGCTTGTAGCAAATAGTATTAATAAAAGAAAAATAAAGAGGGGAAAAATTATTGAATATAAATGTGTGAAAAGGGAGAAAGTTTGTTTTTGAGGTTTAGTATCTTGTTCAAACCAGCAAATTTTTTTATAAAATGAAGCAATCTATGAAATCAACAAATTAATCATAATCTACTATTATTTCTATCTTGAGGATTAAAAGTTGGTTGATGTTTCAATGTTGCCTTTAATTTCAATGTCTATAATATTAAATAAATAAATTTTCCTGAGCATTTAATTTCACTTTAAAATCTCAAGTTTAATCCATTTTTTTGTTGAGAATCTTAACAATATAATGCAAAAGTAACGAGAAATTTATTCATTAGCATCGACGTTGAATATGATCTTTGTATTATTATAAATGTCAGAAACTATGATTTTTATTTTCAGATTAATTACTTAGAGAATGTTCATAAATGTCACTTTTTGTTAACATATCCCTCTCATCCCCACCCTCCCTTTGCCACAAGTCATGTTTTTTTAAATAGATAAATACCTTTGTGCACAAAAATAAAAGAATATAAAAGAACGTTGAAAAGCACAAATGCTCAGGAATACTGCAGACACGTGTTTCAGTGTTACAAGGAACGCCTTTTCCAATGCAAAAATGTGAGCTTATGGATGCACAGCTATCCGACAAAAGCAGTGTTCCTACGAATTTGTGCTTTTCAACAATGTTTTATATGCTTTCATGCTATATTATTTGAACAATGTTTTTTAAAAAAGTTTTTTTTATTCCAACCAAACTAGGAGATGTCGATGTTACTCTTCTTGTTACCAATCTCTCCCTCTTGTTATCACAATTTCACAAATCCCCTCCCCCTCCCTCAAAGCATAACATCGTTTGCAAACTACCTCTTATTTAAAAAAAAAAAAATTCGCTTTCGTTCGGTTTTGCTGCTGAATGCCAATCGTTTCTAATGGATTAGAATGAAACGAAAAAGAATGCGTGAAGTATTCCGGCGGTTTTGAGATTTAGCATGCAAAAATAATAAATGTTTTACTTTATTTTTTGATCCGTTTACAGATTGTTGAGGTCCTGTTCCAGTGCAAAATAAAATATAGCGTGCATAGTGACATGGCTAAATATTCAAACTGATTATTGCACGCAACAACATCTGGCCTGGAACGAACTTCCATTCATACAAGTAATATTTGATGGGGTTGATATGCAGGTAAAGAAATTAGGGGTCGTAAGGCATCTTAAACTTTATTTTTTATGCTTGATTATTTCTTTTGAAATAAAGTTGTATGTATTATAAGTCGCCATTAAAGAAAGTGGGTAACAACATGTAAAATGTCCAGTGAACTCCTTAATTTTCTTCAGATATTGTTTTTTAAAAAAAAATTTATAAACAATGTTGTTTGTTTGTTTGTTTCAAATGGTGTTGCCTATTGGCTTTTTACCATTTTAGACCTAGTGCATTCCCCGAAACCGGCAATCATTCTTTTATATGGCATCACTATCGTCGAAGGCCATTGCTAAGAGAATTTTGACTCCTAGTTACCACACTAGATGGAGGCACTTGGGCTCTATTCGATGCCAAACGGTACTAGGAATTTAATTTTGCCGAGAGAAACGTCATGCCAAACGAGTGCTCGAGAGATCTTTTACTTGCCGCTTAATCATACGACCTGGACACTGTCGTATTTCTGAGTCTTAAAAAGACGCCGCCTGCAGCCAGGTTTAATCCTGCGTCTTTGGGTTTGAGAGGCTAACGTCTTTAACCACTACACTACTCTGTTGTACTTTATTAAAACGCAATATTGAATTGCATTATTATTAATGCAGATATCAACAACAATAAGAAGATAAATGCTTTCCAATTGATTATTCCTAAAGATGCAGAAAACCCAGATTTTGAGCGAAAAGGAACTTTTGAAAATAAGCCAAGAACTTTGAGAACATGGGAAGTGTTGATACTAAACGTTGAGCTATGACCGTGACAATATTTGCCTTTTTTTTGGGGGGGGGGCGTTTAGTGAAAAATTAATGTGCTATTGGTGTGGGTTGGAGTTGAAATACTATATATACGTAATCTAACTCAAATAAAAACTAAATACGTTATTACCCCCGAAAAAGGTAAGGTCATAGCTCATAATTTTTCGGAGGAGTCCTATACTTAGTCTTCGCGAAAATGTTTCCATATTAATGAAATTTTATGTTATGAATGCATGATGCATGGGTGTGATTTCATTTTTATTTGGAAATCTCAGCAGAAGCATATTATTTTATGTGACAGAAGTTACACAACAATTGGCCTCTTAGTTTTCGAGAAATCCTTTCAGATGCGAATTTTATGTTTGTAAGTGTCCCAAGACTTTTAGTGATGTGTAGAGTTAATGAAAAACCTCCCAAATGCCTCCTAAAACCTGTTAAACCCTGAAAAGTAGAAGTTCTCCTTTCCAGAGAATCAGTGCTCAATGATACTGATCAACTCTAAAATAGAAGAATTAATAATAATTGGCAGTTTTAATTTAAAAAAAAATTGTAATTGTTTTTTCAAAAGACTAGACAGAAAAATTACTCATATTCTAAAATGGTGCATATCGTTTTAAAGAAGAAAAAGACTTCTTTAATAAAACAAACCGCAACAAACTACGTTCTGTTCCAGATATAGAGAACTTCAAAAATATTGTCGAAAATCTTAAGTGAGAAATTATGCCCAGGATGGTATATATAGCAGGATCTACTTTGGCTCAGGAGTTTTTATAGGCAAAACTGAAACTCTTATTTTACTTTTTTATGCATTTTAACATATATTATATTCAAAAAATTCCGAGATTATCACGGTAACCCCCGCCTGAATCACGGCGAATCTACCGGCATAATTAGTCAATTCTAAAAATAAGGAAAAAAGAAGATATATTTTTTAGAAACTATGAAACTTGAGAAAGTTGTTTTAGACTAACCTATGTAATTTCAGAAATTATGTTTGCTAGTTGGGCCTCATGGCAGGTGTTCCATTAAGACAGTTGGAAAATGAAATTCAAACTCATCAGCGCATGCAAGGATTAAACACGCCTCGCTTGGTATAAAAAGAAATTCTTGCCGCTCTACTGGAATAGATATTTTACTATAGAATAGATTTCAACGGTACATTAAAGCACTGAAGTTGAGTGGTTATATTTTCTAGATTATGAGGACAAACGCAGCATTTGTATTTTCAATGTTGGTAAAACTGAATTGTTAGCTGATAAGTTTGGACGTTTAATGGATAATTTTTTATTCAACAGAATTTTTTAAGCCGTATATAGCTGCAAGAGTTTTATTTTGTTTTATCAAAAATTTATTCATTAATTCGTTTATTTCAATTAAGTAACATCTCTATTTTTAACCTTATCTGCCTCTTTTGAGAATGTAACAATTTTTAGTTTGAATCTATTATTTTTTACAGCGTGATCAATCAAATATTGTTCTAATTAAGCACTCAATTATTGCAATTTTACCTACCAAAATAAAATAGTGAAAAATAAGACGAGTAACGTGCTCTAAACTTTCATAAATCATTTTTTATCTTTTTTAGAGATGTTACCTTTTCGGAGTATAAGGATTTTACATTTTCCCTCTTTATTCTCCTTTTCCGACTAGCAAATTTCACTAGTAAGAATTATCTTTCATTTTTTCATATTTACCATGTCCTCTCGAAAACAATTAAATACATTTAAATTTGTAATGTTTTCTGACCAGTGAAGTTCTTTTTAATGTGAGGTCGACAATCAGGGTCGTTTTTTTTTTTTTTTTTTTTTTTTAATTTTATATTAGAAATTGTTAGAGAGAAGTCGCAATCTAACTTAAACCATTTATTCGCATCAAACTCCGTATTCTAAGGACATTTGTGTAGTGTAAGGATAAACAAAAATGAAGCCTTTGTATTTTTCCAAAGAGTACGCAAAGAATCACGCTCTCGTGAAAAAAAATTTTATGACACATATAGCATTTGAAGAATACGCTATCATATAATGATATTGTTCAAGCTGGCTCAAAATATCATAAAGAGGTAGTATTTTACGTTTTTTCATTATACATTAAAAACTGTTCATAAATAAAATAAAAAATATCTTTTTTACAACTCTATTGTCGAAGTTGATGAAAATAAGACTTTCTGTTATGCAGATTTAGAATGTATTGTGAATGTATTTTACTTTCTTCCTCTTCTCTTTCTTTCCCGCCCCTCAATTTGATTTTCATGTTGAGGACTCAATTCAAACTTTTGTTTTATGTGAATATCAAGTATAAAGAAGAAACTGTAGCTGGTTTTCTATTTTTTTATCGTAAAATAGCAAATAGTAACCCTAAATTGGTTTTGTGTTTAAATTTTCGAAATATATACAAAAATGGTAGGTCAAAAGGGAAGAGATTTATCTGTAGTAAGAGGCACGTCGTTAATGAGTGTTTTTTCGAAAGTTGGTTCCATTGTGTTGGACATAATCTGCACCCCACTTCCCCGCCCCGGGTGCATAACTTCCACACAAGTGCGGGTACTTACATGCAGATAGTGTTTGCATGTAAGTACCAAATGATAGATTTGGTACTTACAGTTATATTTAAAAAAAAAAAGATTTTTAGATTTAAGTTAAAAAAATTAGATTTAAAAAAAGTTTCAGATTTAAAAGAAATTTTTTAAATCTAAAATTTAGATTAAAAAAAAGTTTTTATTAGATTTAAAATTAGATTTAAAAAAAATAATAGTATTTTTAAAAAATATTTTTTTAGATCAAAAAAAAAGTTTTATTAATATTTTTATTATTATTTCATTTGTTTATTATACATACACATATTATATATTTTTCATTCAATAGCACAGAAAGATTATTTAATTTTATGTTCACAATTGGATGTTTAAACAGCTGCAAAAAAAAATGTACGTCTTAACTTCCGGATTTACCCAATTTCACTAAATACATAATTTGAGCTTAAAAAATGCCATGAAATATGTTTGTGAGTAGCACTTTGACCTTGTGCATATTTTTGACTCATGAAAATGTCAATACTATTTGAACGATAATGAAGACATGTGAGCTTAGTAATAAAAACACATGCTATACTGAAAAATTATCCTGTCAAACTCCTTTAAAGTTGCCGAAAATCCAGAGTAGCACGTATAAAAGATAACAACAGAGGCTTGTTTTTTTTAATGAAAGTTCCTTATGAATGATACTGCTAAGTAAACTGATTTTATCTTAACTTTCTCATTCAGATATAAAGGCTTTTAGGTTAGTAAAATGAAAGCCGAAAAGAAAAAGCAATATCTACTCACAGAAAAAGGATGTAGATAAAATTTATTTTTATGTTCACTGGGGAAAAGTACGTAATTAGTAGGACATTGTTTACAAGACCTTGTCTCATTTCTTTTAAAGTGAAAGAATTTTCTGAAATCCTTTTTTTCGATAAGTAAAATGGCGGACTTGACAAACTACTTTTAATAGCTTTAAATTTTCAATAGTTAAATATTTTGATTTTTTTCCTTCTTAAATTGAAAAATACACACTTCTTAAATTGGTTGCAAAGGTTTAATGTTACTAATCCTTTATAGTTAATTTCACTTTGAAATACCATTATAAAGACAACTACAAGACGAGTTGTTATCCTCATCAGCACCGACATTACCCGTAGGCGAAGGGAGACACAAAACAATTCTTATAATTTAAGGGGCAAGTGGATAAAGGTGATATGTGACAATTTTGGAAAAGCTTACTTTATACCATGGATGAAGGTGAAAATATAATTTTTGCTTTTGAAAGCTTTTTCTAGAAATTTAAAAAATTGTCACATATCACCTTTATTCACTTGCCCGGTGTATGTGAGTTAACACAATTGAACACACACTAATGTGAATTTATAGAAATCGGCGAAATTCAAATGTCACGTATCACCTTTATCCACTTGCCCTTTCAATTAAAAAAGTGAATTTGAATATTGATATCTCGAATTCAAACTATGTTTTTCGCAATCACGAATTGCGATAGGTGTGTGTGTGTGTGTGTAGGCGATCATGTGTGAGTAACCATGTGCTATATGGCGGTGCAGGGAACAGTTACAGACTCCGTCTGGCTGCGCCACTTTGTGCTGTGTGAGCCCCTGCAAGAGCTGGTGGAGACGTTGGCAGACTGACAATTTGTAAGAGGGACTGCACGACGTTTGAAATCCAAAAAGAAAACATATAGTTGTTTTTCATTGCTCAAAAAAGGTAAATAAAATGTGTCGCTGCTGCACAGAATTTGTTAATTTTCCCATTACTAGATGACACTATTGAAAAAAATGTCTTTCATTGAGTTTTTTAGTTTTTTATTCATAACTTGTTTGAAGTTAAATGATAATAGCATTTTCTGTAAAAAGAAAAATTATACGCATGCGCATTAGGAAGTGTCCCCATATTTGATCATTTTTATAGCAGATACAGTGACCTCTCATTTATACGCCGGCCCAAGAGACCAACAGAAAAAGGCGCATAAGTGAGAGAAACGTATAAGTGAACAAGCCTATTTAAAGGACTAAAACGCAACATAGTTTCTATAGGAAAGGGACATATTACTGCGGTTTGACAATTACTGTAACTCGACTACAATGATAAAGAAAAACCAAAAATTATAGCATACCTAAAATTACAAACTGTTCGCTTTAAAATGATGCATAATAAATAATTGTCCCTCTCCTAACTCTAGTTCATGCTGGAAAAAAGTCTTCCGCGAGTAATAAAGGTGAAACATTATAGAGGAAAGTGAAGAAAATGCTTATTTTTTTAAGGAAAATAAATTAAATTTTTTACATTTTAGGAAAAATTCGGCGCATAAGTGAAATGTTTATCTTTAGAGCGACGCATAAACGAATGATACTATCATTATATTTTGCTATGGAATGTGCTGGGACCATTCAAATCGTCGTATAAGTGAAAAAGACGCATAAATGAGGCAGCATATAAATGAGAGTTTAGTGTACTTATTAAACGTGCAGCTGAATTCCTGTAATATTGCAATTTTCCGTGTGAGATTATTAGTTTAAACTCAAATCTTCCGTTTTTTGAATTTAAAACACTGTTATTTTAGTGTCGCTTGTCCAGTAAGCATAAATTTACTGAAAAATAAATATTAGATAATTTTATTTATTTATTTATTTATTTATTTCGTACTTTCTATGTGTTTAAAACCAGTGAATGCAAACATTTTTTAAATGTATCATTCATAGTTGGTCGTAAATCTGAGGCGGTAAAGAAACTTGCTAATGTTATAACAGAAGTAATGATATTTTACTTGTTTAAAAATGTACTAGAAATAATTAATTGCTTTCTATGTTGCATTATTAAAAAAAATGAGGAAATTCATTTAATCGTTTTCAATCACCCTCAATGTTTTGAATCAGGCTCAAGGAAATTATTTATGCTATCACAACGCTGGCGGAATTGAAAAATGTGATATAGTCCGGCTCTGATGAGTGGACTGCCGATCGGCTAAACAATTCCATTTGCCAAGTCTGAAATTTATTGATTGATACCATATATTAAAAGATCGTTTTCTTAGCTTTCCAATGAGCTATGTTTGAGCTCAAAATCATTGATAAAAAAAAGTTTTAGTTCGTAAGACAAAGCATCAAAATGCCCCATTTTTGCTATTGCCAGCTACAAAAATGGCCTATATATCAAAGGGTAATTTTTTCTAAAATAAAAAAACTATTTTTTTTGAGGTCTGAAAAATAGAAGGAATGCACATGCACATTTTCATCAAAATCAAAAATGGTGATGAGCACCCCATTTATTGATTTAAAATGGAATGCCATAGGATAAGGATTTGAGGGGGGGGGGGGAATCGGAATACTTTGATGTATTGTTCCCGTTGTAAGAACAAGATCATTTTTGTGGATGACATTAGTGACCTCAATTTATATTAAATCTTTGCTTTTCATTTCAAATGCATTTTCTTAAAATTAATTTTAATTTCTCAGAAGTTCGAATTTTGACAAATCATACTGTTACAAATCTTGTAAATAGTTGTGGTTTTTCCTGCCTTGTTTTATTTTCATTAGTTTTGGTTTTAACTGGCGACATGTTGCAAATGTATCTGAAGATATCACTTTTATCATCTGTATACCGGCCCTGAAACACTTTGCAGTTTTTACACTTGCCCTAACTTTAATAAGCGTGAAGACATTTTCGCGTGGTTTTTTTCTTATCGCTAGAATTTGTGAATGGATTGTTCAAGTTATGAATGAAACAAAATATTCCAGGTTTTTCTCGAATATTGTGGACATTTCTTTCCGTGTATAAATAGCTAGCCTTGAACACAAGTCAGTTAGTTGTTTTCGGATTTGATTCTGGTGACTCGTTTTATTCGCTATTCGCTTGGGCGATGTTTTGCTTTTGTAATTGCTTAATTACTGTTCACGTTAGATACGTGGTGCTGAATTACTGTTGAGAGTACAGTGTACTGTTTTGCTACCTAATTGCTGGATGTTTAGTAATTGTTTCCTGCTCCTTTTGTAAATAGTGTACATTCTTGTAAATAAATTTATAGTTACTTCCTCAAGATTGGAATGTTCATTTAAAGAAAGTTGAAGGTGCTACGGACTCGTTACAATTTTGGCGCCCAACGTGGGGCATCTTCAAGGACTTTCTTGGAATTACCTGTGAATTCGGACTTTTCTTCCTAAGGACTTTTTGACTTCGGAATTTTATGGTGATTACTCGAGCAATGGAGGAACAACTGCAAAAACTCCTTGATGCGATCAACGCTGTTAAAAGTGACATGACTGCGAATCAAGAACAATTAAAAAATGACATGGCTGCGAATCAAGAATAATTAAAAAATGATCTGGCTACTAAACAAGAAGAAATAAAGAGCGATCTAACGTCAATGAAATGTTTGGTGGAAACTAAATTTACCAACATGGAAAATAAAGTGGAGGCCCTAGAAGATCGAATCACCACAGTAGAAAACCATGTGGACACGAAAATTAAAGAACTTGAATCGAAGTTATCAGCATCCTCCAACAATTCAAGTGACTGTGTAGCTACAACTGGAATTTCTCGTCCATCCATTAAACTGGCCACATTTGACGGGAAGACCTCGTGGAATATTTACAAGAAGCAGTTCCTCATCGTTGCAGAAGCAAACTCCTGGGACTCTTCCACGAAAGCCTGTCAACTTGCAGCCTCGCTGAGAGGGGATGCAGCTGAAATACTACAGACCTTCCCAGAGGATAAGCACCGTGACTTCGAAGCCTTATCATCGGCCTTGGAGCTTCGCTTTGGCGAAGCATGCCAAAAAGAATTCAGCCAACTCCAGCTGAAATCCCGACTCCAGAGGGCTGGAGAGACTCTGCAAGTTTTTGCAGCAGATGTTTAGAGGCTTTCCCATCTCGCCTTCTCGAACTGTCCCTCGGATATTCGCGATAGCCTGGCCCTAAACTACTTCATAGACGGAGTGCGAAGTCCAGAAATTCAGACGGCTCTCCGGATGGCGGACATCAAAGATCTTAAATCCGGTCTGGTCTACGCAATGAAGTTCGAGGCTACACAGCAAACATCCCGCAAGGATCGCCATTCAATCAGGGGCGTGGAAGTGAGCGCCCAGGATTCGATCTCAACTCGTCTCTCGGAAATTGAGCGACAAATCAAAGAGATGTCGGGGACCCTGAAGAAGGCTCGCAAAGACCAAAGTGGACAACCACTGAAGTGCTGGAAATGTGGCGGTGAGGGCCACGTACGAAGGAACTGCGAAGCCCGCCAAGAAACAAGAGGGAAGGGTACCTCTTCCTCTTCAGCTCAGGAAAACTAAGCTATGGCAATCTCGCGGGGCGGAGGTCGCCAAATTGGAATGAGCCCCATCCCAAAATTTTCCAGATTTCCTCAAGAAGTGGCGGCTGCAATGGACTCTTCATTTACGCATATGTGAATGGGTTTCCCTGCGAAATGATCGTGGACACAGGAGCCAACGTTACCATTATTAAGACTGATGTGGCTCGTCAATTTGGACTCAAGATCTTATGGCCGCCGCCCTGCGTTACTCTCCAAACTGTGACAGGTGACAAAATTGAGATTGAAGGAAAAGTGAACTTAGAAATAATGTTCGGAAGCGCCACTTACCATCACACGGCATTCGTCGCTGACATTACAGATCCCTTCATTCTCGGACTGGACTTTTTGAGAAAATTTGGTTTTTCTATCGACCTTAAAAATAATGAGCTGCACTCGATGAGGGAAGACATAGCAATTTTCAATGCTGAAAATAACTTAAAATCCGCTCATCAAATAATAGCCCAAACAGATTTATTGATTCCCTCTAGATCAGAAGTACTAATACCTGGCTCCATCAAAGAAAACAACAGCTTTAAATTCGGCCTCATTGAATATCCTAACCAGAATAATAGCCCAAAAGGAGTACTGGTGGCCTCTACGCTTGTGGACCTTTCAAGGAATGCAGTTCCTGTGAGAGTCGCCAATGTAAGTGAAAGACAGAGGAATATTAAGAAAGGAGAATTGTTGGCAACTTGTACTCCCGTAAACTGCATCATCAGAAGAATTGATTCCTCCGAGACTGTGTCTTTCGAATCCTTGACTTCGGAATTAATTGGGAGTGCAGCATTATCGAAGGATCAAAGATACGCTGCGGAAAAATTGGTGGACGACTTCAAGCAGGTGTTTTCATCTACACCCGAAGATGTTGGTCGCACGAGTTTAGCGCAGCATTGGATCGACACTGGAGATCATCCCCCTATCAAGCAGCATCCAAGACGACTACCGTTCGCCAAGAAGGAAGAGGTTGAGATCCTCGTAAAAGAGATGCAGGAGAATGACGTCATCGAACCCTCATCCAGTCCTTGGGCATCCCCTATCGTCTTGGTCCGAAAGAAAGACGGCTCCAACAGATTTTGTGTTGACTACCGACGTCTGAATGACATCACCAAATGAAGGACAGTTACCCTCTTCCACGGATCGATGACACTCTGGACACCCTTTCCGGACACAAGTGGTTTTCGACCCTGGATTTGAAGAGCGGCTACTGGCAGGTGGAGATACACCCCGACGACCGAGAGAAGACGGCGTTTACAACCGGACAAGGCTTGTGGCAGTTTAAAGTGATGCCCTTCGGCCTCTGCAATGCACCAGCCACGTTCGAGCGTCTTATGGAATCAGTGTTAAGAGGACTCTCTTATGAATCCTGTCTTGTCTACTTGGACGACATCATCATCATAGGACGCAGTTTTGAGGAACATTTGGTTAATCTTAGGAAGGTGCTGCAAAAGCTAAAGGAAGCCAACCTGAAGTTAAGCCCGTCCAAATGTAATTTGTTCCGCCGTGAGGTGAACTACCTTGGTCACATTATCTCTTCCGAAGGTGTACGAACAGATCCAGATAAGGTATCTGCAGTCAAGAATTGGAGCCGCCCCGAAAATGTCCATCAGCTGCGAAGTTTCCTGGGGCTCTGTACGTACTACAGGAAGTTTGTGAAGGGTTTTTCCAACATTGCACGACCTTTGCATAAGCTGACGGAGAGCAAACAAAAATTTGAATGGTCCAAAGAATGCGAGGATGCATTTCTACAACTGAAGGAGGCTTTAACATCAACGCCTATTCTCTCTTATCCTCAGCCTGAAAAATCCTTCATACTTGACACTGCTGCGAGCCACGAGAGCGTTGGAGCTGTTTTATCTCAAGAAATAGACGGTAACGATCATGCCATCGCTTACTGGAGCAAATGCTTATCCAAGTCGGAGCGAAATTATTGTGTCACGAGAAAGGAATTGCTCGCCATAGTTAAAGCTGTAGAACATTTCCATCATTACCTCTACGGCCGTAAATTACTGCTCCGGACTGATCATGCCTCTTTAACTTGGCTTTTGAATTTCAAGAATCCAGAGGGCCAGGTAGCCAGGTGGATACAGCGGCTCCAGGAATATGACATCGAGATTAAGCACCGGAAAGGTTTGTCACACGGTAATGCTGACGCATTATCAAGAAGACCTTGTTCCGAGAACTGCCATTATTGCTCCCGAATTGAGAAACAGTACGGGACGACAATCCCTACTGCCTGTCAAGTTACTGCTACTTCATCATCTTCAGATCCTGATCCATGGAGTGACGACCAAGTTAGAAAAGATCAGCTTGAAGACCCAGACCTAAAGCCTATCATAGAGTTAATGGAAAAAGACAGTCGGCGACCCAGCTGGCAAGACATTTCTATCTACAGTCCTGCAACGAAAAGATACTGGGCTCTATGGAAATCTCTCCAGTTGCGAAATGGCGTCCTGTATCGGAAATGGGAATCTGACGATGGTAAAGCATTCAAATGGCAGTTACTCCTTCCCAGATCAAGAATTCCAGACGTTCTAAAGGAATTGCACAGTAGTCCGACTGGAGGACACTTTGGTATCCTGAAAACCCTCCACAAGGTTCGAGAGCGCTTCTTCTGGAGCAAGGCGAAGGATGACGTGGAGAAGTGGTGTCATTCTTGTGACGCCTGTGCTGCCCGTAAAGGACCGAAGAGAAGAAGCCGCGGGAAGCTACATCTTTACAACGTAGGAGCTCCTTTCGAACGAATCGGGATCGACATTCTTGGTCCTCTACCAAAAACTACTGATGGGAACAAATACATCCTCGTTTCCATTGACTATTTCACCAAATGGCCCGAAGCATATTCCATTCCGGATCAAGAAGCTACCACTGTAGCAGAGACTCTAGTCCAGCATTGGATCTCGAGATATGGGACACCTTTGCAGATCCACTCCGATCAGGGGAGAAACTTCATCTCTGCTGTGTTTAAGGGCCTATGTAAAATCCTCAAAATTGAGAAAACTCGAACGACACCACTACACCCACAATCGGACGGCATGGTGGAGAGATTCAACAGGACAATCCTTAATAATCTCTCGCTTATGGTCTCCAAAAATCAACAGGATTGGGACAAGAAACTTCCTCTGTTTCTGCTGGCCTACCGCAGTGCTGTCCACGAGACCACCGGATATTCCCCATCACAGATGCTCTTCTGCCGAGAGCTTCGGCTACCTTGTGATCTCGTCTTCGGTCTCCCTCCAGATGCGCCTTCATCGCCTGAGGAATACGTCCAGGATCTCCAGGCCCGGTTGGAGGACGTTCATCACTTCGCACGGGAGCGAATCAACATCGCGACGGAGAAGATGAAGACCCGATACGACACAAGGTCCACTAATCATGACTTTCAAGAAGGTGACAAAGTATGGCTATGGAATCCCATCCGACGTAAAGGTCTGTCACCCAAATTGCAGTCGCATTGGGATGGACCTTACACAGTTCTCCACCGGCTGAACGACGTCGTAGTGAGGATCCAGAAGTCATCACATTCAAAACCTAGGGTTGTACATTATGATCGGCTAGCCCCATACTATGGCCATAGTTCGTAAAATAAATCTAAAGCTACCATGGTAACTTGCTTGTAAATTTTGTAAATAACTTTTGCCTTTAATCGTTTGTAATATGACTTTATCAATGTTAGTGTCTCTTTCATGTTCTCATTGTTATTGTTTATCATGTTTATGATTGGTTATCACGTAATGTGTGCATCTGTAAATTTTCCCTTGCTTCTTTTCTGGGGATTGTACTGCCCGGGACGTGCAGTCCTTAGGAAGGGGGCAATGTTACAAATCTTGTAAATAGTTGTGGTTTTTCCTGCCTTGCTTTATTTTCATTAGTTTTGGTTTTATCTGGCGACATGTTGCAAATGTATCTGAAGATATCACTTTTATCATCTGTATACCGGCCCTGAAACACTTTGCAGTTTTTACACTTGCCCTAACTTTAATAAGCGTGAAGACATTTTCGCGTGGTTTTTTTCTTATCGGTAGAATTTGTGAATGGATTGTTCAAGTTATGAATGAAACAAAATATTCCAGGTTTTTCTCGAATATTGTGGACATTTCTTTCCGTGTATAAATAGCTGGCCTTGAACACAAGTCAGTCAGTTGTTTTCAGATTTGATTCTGGTGACTCGTTTTATTCGCTATTCGCTTGGGCGATGTTTTGCTTTTGTAATTGCTTAATTACTGTTCACGTTAGATACGTGGTGCTGAATTACTGTTGAGAGTACAGTGTACTGTTTTGCTACCTAATTGCTGGATGTTTAGCAATTGTTTCCTGCTCCTTTTGTAAATAGTGTACATACTTGTAAATAAATTTATAGTTACTTCCTCAAGATTGGACAGTTCATTTAAAGAAAGTTGAAGGTGCTACGGACTCGTTACAATTTGTTTACTGGTGTAGAAAATAAACTTCAATCTGTCAGGAACTATCGGTTCTTATTATCCCCCATCCATATTACTGATATTCGTGAAACCTATATTACAGGTTAAATTGAAAAAAATAAAAATTTCAACATGTGTTTCGATTGACCCTTATCAGCGGGGTGAATCGGAACACCTCTAAATCATTTATACTTAAATAATAAATGTTCAACGTGTTTTTTCTTTGCTGGAAATATCAAAATCAAAGCCAAACCTAAGTTTTTACATAAAAATCAAATTAAAAAAAATCTTTTTACTACTTTTTTTACGATCAAAGGTGAAAAGTGTACCGATTCAGCCCGTTTTACGGCACTTTGCGTTATCGATGACGATTATTGGCTTTGTCCCAATCTAAGAATTTCTCCTATTTTTACTCAAACATAAATATGCTCGTCCAAGGCCATGTATAATTTTACCAGAGCCTGACTTACCCTAGCATATCTGTAACATTCGTTCCGTTATACTAAGTGCTAGTGTTGAGAATGCAGCAGTGGTTTCAAATGAACTTCTAGAAAACTGTGTAAAACGTTTTGAAAAATTCTTAAAAGCATTTAAATTGAAGTCCATATGACTTATTTCGTTTCATAACGGTCATTTCCTGATAGTGCGGGTATTTTTTTTTTTTTTTTTCAAATTCGCTGTGTTTTACTAGAGATACACGGATGAAACTATATAACAAAGTGTGTGTACATTTTTTCAATTTTAAAAGAAGCTGTGATAGAAATATCCAGTGGCCGTGACTTCAAAATCTATTTTAATAAAATGTCACATTACTTATCTACCGTTGTTTTTAAATAGACATCACTGATATGCTTCAGAGGAAAAATGAAAACTCCTAAATCTAATGCCCAAAAAACTATCGCTCAAAAGTCCTGTTACTACATACAAGTAGAATAATCGTTTTATCTTCCAACTTATTTTCCTGTGACTACGACGAGAAAGATGAATAGCTTTTGGTTTTCCTGTCATCCCTGTCTTCTCTCGTTTAAATAGCATTGGGTACGAATTGCCTCTGTGAATTGCTCTCTGAATTATAACAACATCAATTGCGGCATTTTTTCTCCTTTGCGCTAATAAATCTCTTTCTTGGTCATCCTATACGATCTCAATTACTGGTTTTACGATCAGATCGATTGGAGTCGTCGGAATTTTCTATTTTAGTCAAAATATTAGAAATGAATGATTTATTACTAGGTCACTGGAGTTGTAGTAAATGATCTGGGCATAAATGGTGTGAAACAGTTTAGAAAGCTGCATACCTTTTTTTTTTAAACAAAGGTAAAAATCTGTCATTTTTCGAGCTGTTTCAGGTGTTTAACCTTAGTGAAAGGTTGAAACATTTGAAACAACCAACAAACAAAAATGAGACAATTTGTTCAGTTTTTGTTGATAGCACGGAATGTCCTTTTATTTCTGTTTCAAAATATTGTTTAAATTTATACTTTAGAATTTTAAGAGAAATAGCTCTAAAAATAAATTTTATGAAAAACTAATAATTGTAAGAATTTTAACACACAATTCAATTAGGTTTGGTTCGGGTAAGTGGGCCACTGGGGTAAGTGGGCCACCCCTTCGAACGATAGTTTTACACTTAAAGATATCTGTAAAAATTTAAAAATTGAAAATGACCAAACACGTCAGATGGGAAAAAATTTTTTGTGTGTTTTAGCTCTCCTGAAGAGTGCCAGTTTTCATATTCGTAATTTTAGCATGTTACCGACGATATAATTTATGCCACAAAAACTTCCAAAAAGAATTTTTCTTTCGAGTTCAAGCAACATTTTTCAAAGAAGTGTTTCAATGTTAGTTTTTATTATTTTTTCTATGTTCATCAAGTTTTCTTGTAGAGTTTAACCAAAGTACACATTGCAATAAGAATTTTTATGCAAAGTATTATTAATAAGTGTTTAAGGGGAGGGGTCCCATTTACGCCGTGGTTTTTCTCTGTTAGGGTAAGTGGGTCCCCTCGCTATGGTGTAAGTGGGCCCCCTCATAATAATGGTGATTTCAAAATGAAAAGCAGTTTTGAAGAAGCAATTTCTATGATGAAATGAAGGATAATTATGGAGACCTAGAAGAAATTGATGGTTCAGCTAAAAAAAACTGCAAAAACTGATGGTTACTACGTATTTGTGAAACTTGCATCAAAGAAAACCATAAAGGATTACGAAAGTCTAATTTTAAAATATGATACAAATGAAAAAATACTGCAAAATTGGATAGAAAGAATAGAAATAGCTACACTTTTTATTGGTTTGATGTAGGTGATGTTAGAATATGACTTATAACTGAGGATGAAATGATAATGTTTCTCCCTCAGAAAACTTCAAATAGACGCTGCCATTAAGTGTTTCCATTTTTTTTTCAACCTATGTATTTTTTTATTTTATCAAAATTGATCTTAGTCGACTCTATTATGCTTATTCAACACTAATTTATATGTAAAAGCAAAAAATATGCCTAACGGCTTTTAATGAATTTCACAGACACAATTGTTTTGTATTCCGCTTTATAATTTTCTGTCATACACATTTAAATGTAAGTAGATATCTCGTTAATGGATACATTTACAAAAAAAATATTTCCTACTAAAATTTTACATACTTTATCAGGTAGGACCCGCAAACCCCTTTTTAGATGTGCTCACTTTAAATATAAATAATGGGGGTGGCCACTTACCCTTCCTAGGGGTAAGTGGTCCCCACTCATTTTTTAAAGAATAAGTTAGTAAAAAATATTTAAAGCATTTTTGGGGGGAAAAAATGCTGAATTTGTATTTATTAATAGTGTCCAAGATAAAATAAGTCAACAAATTTGAGCTGTTATGCTTTAAAACTTTTGTAAAAGGATTTAAAAAGCGACCTGTTCTAAAAGGAGGGCCCACTTACCCTAACCAATCCTACTTTTTATTTATTCTTTGTTTCTTCCATGCAAAACTCCGTTGGTGGAATATCCCTAAAATGTATGCGAGCTTGCCGCCAAGAAGGATGAAATGTTTAATGAGTCCTTGTTTTGAAGAAATTTACTTTTAGCAAATTTATGAAAACGTCTTAAAGGATAATTCTGTAATAGCCCCAGTTTGGCCAGAACTTGTATCTTATGAAATGAACATAACAACAGAAGGTTTTTTTAAATTTATATCTTAGACACCCTTTTCTCGGACCCCATTCCTATTGTACACATCAGCCTAGACATGGGGGTTATAGTGGTTATATAAGGTATTAATTGTGCGTTAATGTTTTAAAGCGGATTTTGGAAATTAAAACATTGCTAAAAATACAAATAGCAATGCATTCATAATTTATACTTGTGTTGTATTTTAAAAACTTTTGTTATACCATATAAATAAAAAATGGTCACTTCTGAAAATGTTATGAACTCCATATTTAGATACAACATTTGGAGGGCAGGGGGGGGGGGCAGTAACAAAACCAATTAGCGTCCTAGGTAACACCCCGTGTTCGGTATGCCGCTGTATATTCCTATTAATCCTCTGTTTAGGAGACATATAGGGGAGAGTGGTAATGAATGGGCCACTTTTTGGTTTTGAATTTTTGTAATTTTTTCTAACACTTTGTTTTAACTCTAAATTGGTGTTTTAGTTACTTTACTTATCTGGCTATCTAAAAGAGTCATAAAAGTTGGATTAGCACCTGTCTATAATAAATTATAATAGAAAATAAAAATTTTGAAATTTGGCCCATTCAACCCCACCTATGGGGTTGAATGGGCCATCGAAGGTAATGAATGGGCCACTAAATGAATTCAATGAAAACATGTGGATTTAATCTTTTATTTGCTGAATATGACAAAATAAATGTGGCACTTGACATGATGATACAAAATCATACTGATTTAAAATTATATAAACATCAAAACTGATGCAATTAAAATAAAACTGATGCATACCAATTGTAGCAGAAAAATGACTAAATAATGAGATTGTAAGAAATAAATAACATCAAATATATATAAAAAAATAACAGATAATACACACTATGATTTAACAAAATTTATATATTTCAAAAATAATATTAAAAATCACTTTCAAAAACTTCATCTTCATTTTCAAACTTGTCAAAATTCAATTTTTTTTTTAAATTTACTAGACATCGGGAATAAGAAATATCTAACTTAAGTTACCAAGAAAGAAAATGAAATTGTACTGTGAGGAATATAATATGAAGGAGAGAGGGGGGCTTTTTCAAGCCACGCACTGCGACCAGAGGTCTATTGTACTATAGGAATATAATATAGATCTGCAAATTATATTTAGAAGTTACTACAAACCTATTTTGACGACAGTAATCTTTATCTATGACAGTCAGTTGTGTTTCATATTAATGCGAAAATCCAAAGAAAAGGAAGAAAAACAATATTTAGGTGGCCCATTCATTACCATGACATAGTGGCCCATTCAGCCCCACCTATATTTTTGGAATACATTTAGGTTTTTTGAGTACATTGAATTTAGATAACATCAAAATACATCTTAAGATTAGTTTATAGATATGGAAAGACTAGCTTATACATATATATGCAGTGAAATACTAGGTACATTTTAGCTAGGAAATGTTTTACTAAAAAGGGAAAAACTTACTTTTCAGTCAGATTCTTGACCATGCCACTCTAGTTTGAAAATGGCTCAGCGCAAACGAATGAAAATTGGATGAGTTTAGTAGAATAAATAGCTACATCTATTAGTGGCATCAAAAAAAATTCGTACAAATACTTTTTCATATTTTGTTAGTGGCCCATTCATCACCATGGCCCATTCATTACCACTCTCCCCTATATTAAAAATGCGAAAGTATTGGAACTATTATTTCGCCATGTTTGAACTTCTGAAAAGTATTGACAGAATTATTCCACTTTCTTTGAAGTGCTGATTCGTTTATAAGCATTTCCTGGATTAAAAGGGTTATTTCTTACAACTGCCCTGCATTTCGAACTTTGAAAATAAACAAACATGCTTGAGATAAACAAATTACAAACTAAGGAGTTTTTATTTTGTTTACATTTCAAAAACTGGTTAGGTTAATAAATATCGCAAGTAACGCATTGAGCCCGTTGATAAATATTTACCCAATATGATAATATTACAATATTTACTATAGTTACTAACATAAAATAAGGTTAATAAATCATTTTAATACACGAGTCAAATTTAATAAACAAACAGGTGATTGCCCTGTGCAACGGAGCGGATGTTGTCCTTATTTAATGCTTGCAAATAGCTTTGCCTTCTTTAAAACCGTTTTCATTTGCACAGACCGTTAGATAAATATTGTGTCTTAATGGTATAAGTTAGAGCGAAATAACATCATTATTTTCTGCTAGGACACTGACTTACCCGATAATGTTCACGTGTGCAGGTAACGCATCAGCGCTCAATCTAACGATATGAAACAACTGACAGCTAGAATAAAAACGTTTTTAGAAAGCATCTCTACTTGCAGAACTATGGTTTCGCATGATTGAAGAGTAAGCAGTGGTTTTAGTAGAGGCAGAGAAAATGAACTGTTTCTTTCTAACGCGTTCTGACGACCAAAAAATTACATGGTCGGTAAGTTTTGCGGACCCGTGATTAACGGGACACGCAGTTGTTTGTCTTCAAGGGTCTTGCACCTTATTTTCCGGCAGCCCTTTAGTAGTGCTTTATGGATGGAATCTTAAGTTGATCCAGAAGCTGATATGTGGCTTCCAGTTCGAGCCTTATTATTATGGTACAGGCTTTGTAGTGGAGTCGTGGAGTCGGGGGCTTTATAGCTCCAGGATTTGGACACGTGCAATTTCCCCCCGGGTCCTCAACTCTACCAGGACAATAAAGTCAGAGTTAGAGTCTGACTGATTTTTGGGTAAAGGTGTTGGTCGGAGGCCTTAAAATTCCAAAAGTCGGGGTCGTAGAGTCGGAGGATTTATAACTCCAGGATTTGGGGACGTGCACTTTCCCTTCGAGACCGGAGCTCTACCAGGACAACTAAGTCTGAGTTAGAGTCTGACTGATTTTAGGGTACAGGTGTTGATCGGAGGCTTTAAAATTCCAAAAGTCGGGGTCGTAGTCCATCATTTTTCCACCGACTGCACAACCCTGGTTCGATGTTCTCCAACTTGACGTAAACCTATTTCAAATCTGAGAATGAGAAAACTTGAGCTTACCTGGGGCAATGAATTCTATGGAATGCCAAATTTCGATATATGAAAATTCTGTCATAGCTCAATGTGAGCATGTGAAGTTGCAGAGACGTCACTGCAAGTCACAACATTTACAGTTCCAAAGTGACAGAATCGTGACCTCTCAGAGTTGACAAGCTGTGACAAATCTGTGACATGTTTCATGTTACTTCAATGCGACGTTGCTGCAACACATAATTTGTTCATGGTTACTTTGTGAAGACGTCACTTTGTGCCGTTACCGCAGACTGACTTTCGTAAGTTGTTACAACCTTGTGAGGACTTTTCAGAGATGTTTCGTGACTAGTCAAGCGACAGGGATCCCTATGCGAGCGTCATGCGACATTCATGCAATAGTCCATTTTAGTTACTGCTTTTACGGCTAGATCTAAGCAAATGTATCACAATAGAATTTAATTCAATTAAGCGCGAAAGTGAAAAAATGCACCCATCTTTTGATTTTTTTAGTAAATATCTACATTGTCCACACTTACATTGACGTCCAGAAGACACCATTCTAAAACGACACTTGAAATGAAGGAAGTATCTCGGATTTTTTGTGGGCCAAAGGGTTTTAAGTTTTAAAATTACTGCAACAGCATTTTATTTTATTAGTATGTTAAAATTATTATTTATTTATCTTAAGCTGAAATGTAATTCCTAGGCAGTAAAGGGAAACTAGACATAGAGTCAATTAAGGGGCAAAAAGAAAATGAAATTTAAGAGAGAAAGCGAAGACTTGTTATGTGCCTTGTCCTTTCTTTATCACTGTCATGTGACAATGAAAAAATACCAGGTATTCTCAGAGCTTTTCTCGTGATTTAAAAAGGAATGTCTCTCTACTAGAACTCTTCCTCTAAGATCTACTTGTTTTTAGCAGTCATTCCATCCAACTGCGCATTAATTTGACCATGTTGTCCGCGAAAAGGAAGGATTGCGATTGATTTCTCTTCTGATGCAGGTATCAGCTACCTTCGGATGACTCTTTGGCCTAGAAGTCCGAAGGAGAGTTGTGTTAAATGTAGTAACTATCTTTTTGAAAGTAGCGTTTCATAGAAAAACGCTTTATCCTGTACTAACCAAGTGTCGTCAGTGTAAATTAATAGAAATAGTAAATGAATATTAAAATGAAAGAGTTCCTCCATAATTGTGAAAGTTTTTGGAGTAGTCATTTACCGAGAGAAGTATGATGTTATCCCCCCTACCCTAAAAAAAAGTTTAAAAAAAGTAAAAAAAAAGCAGAACTTTTTTTTTCAATCTGTGTACAACGACCCGTGCACTCTCCCCATTAGGGTGGGGCGAAAAATAAAAAGTTTTTCAGATCAACTTCTAATAGTTGCCAAAAGTTGTCTTTGGTGATAGTTAGCTTTTGTGCAAAATTTGAAAAAAATCGGTTAATATCTTCAGGGGCGCTGCGATCTCAAAGTTTTACCATAGCTTTGTTATGGATTTTATGGTCAAAATATCAAAAAGAATGCCTTTAGCTAGTCTCTTTGCGTTTTTTTTACTCAAAAGATGTTTTCATGCATTAAAAGCATATGAAATGACTCACAAACATTACTTTATATGATATATTTATATTTTAAAAAAATCACTTTTTTTCACGTTTTTGTTTCTTTTTAAATGCTTGAAATATAAATATATCATATAAAATAATTTTTTGTGAGTTATTTCATATGCTTTCAATGCATGAATATATCTTATGAGTAAAAAAAATGCAATGAGATTAGCTAACGGTATTGTTTTTCAAATCTTAACCATAAAATCCCGATAAAAGCTATGATAAAACTTTGCGATTGCAGCGCCCCCTGAAGATATTAACCGATTTTTCTAAAATTTTGCGCAAAAGCTAACTATCACCAAAGACAACTTTTGGCAACTATTAGAAGTTGATCTGAAAAACTTTTTATTTTTCGCCCCACCCTACTCCCATCCCCACCAACCCAGGATGATTGAACAGCTCATTTTTTTTTTTTTTTAATATAGTTTCAAAAGTTTCTTTTTAGATTACGTAGCTGTAGTAACTTACTTTAATGCATCCCCCGTCAAAAAAAAAGGGGGGGTCTATTAAATGCCGTATTTTTCTACAAGCTAGGGTGACTCATTCTCTGAGTTGTGTTTTTTTTTTTTTTTTTTCCATTTCAACTCTCCAAAAATCCTGACGCAGAACAGTTCACCCATTTTTTAAAAAATAATTACCAATATAAATCAAAGTATTTTTATTTCCATATGGAAGTACCGAATGCTTCCGTACCGAATGCTACAGTTTTTAGCTATGTTGTGAATTTTTGAAAATGAAATTGCAAATGAACATTCACTTTTCTGTCTGCATTGAACCCGTTTTTTACAAACAAAAATAACCCACTTACTGTTGAAATGCATTTTTTTTTTAAATTCCCCATGTGAATGAGGCTAAAGAGAAGAGGGAAAACAGAAAATCATTAGCAAAGGGAGAATGTTTCTTGAAATCGAAAATTGATAGCTTTGATAATTTAAAAGGAGTTTTAAGTGAATCACATTTTTAATTTATATTTTTCGACTTTTTTCGTCTTTTGTGTTCTATTATAAACTAGTTGCGTCGCCCCGGAAAAGGTTCAAGATAATTCTACATATATTTTTTCCCCTCCAGACATTTCCTATAGAAGTAATGCATTGACGGTATTTGGTCTATAATTCATTTGTACATTCTGATTGGGCAATCCGTCAAGAAAAAGTGTCTCTTGTGAAACTTGCAGTTATTTGCCAACACGGGATCAACAATCGCCCCTTAATTATATCATCTAACGAGTTTCTCAACTGCAGTGAGCCACACTTTCAATTAATATCCCATCTGCTTTCTCAGAAATGCATTTCTTTCTCTTATTGAGAAAAATCGCCAAGCCCCGAAGATGGAATGGCGAAAGAAATGATTTTTCGAGAAATGAAGCAACGTGTATACTGGATTCTAAGATTATTTTTCTGTAACAGAACTCAACGCTAATGACGTTGCTAGGTAACCATTGCGAGTTGAAACGTCTTTTCTTGTCAATGTATTCCTTCATTCAAGGCAATGAAACTGTGTTCCACCCCTTTTAGGAACTGCCAAAATAATTAATGATACTTTAATCGGTTTTATTTTTTATGATAAAAGAACTAAGTTCTCTAAGCGTAAGACATTTAAACTTGAAGCAATACAAAACTGCTACTCAAATTATAAACAAAAAAAGCACAAGATGATGTTCAAGAAATAGAGAGAACATTAGGAACACGAACAAGGCATAGCTTGAATGAATTTTTTTTATTTTGATATAAGTCATTGTGAAGTTTTTTTCTCATTATTTTATGAATTTCATTGAAAGAGTTTGAATTTTTATACCAAAGCCACTATGCATCAGATCCAACTCTCATTTTTGGAGCCCTATAACGCCTCGTGACTGAAGAGTGGCGCGTTCGATACTGGCCGGTTGAAGCACCTTCATGTATACTAATAGGGACAAGTGCAAGGGCTGAGGTAGCCTGTTTGGTGAAGCACCGAGTAGCTGTTTCAATACTAGCTTGTTGAAGATCTTCTGTGAATACTAATGGTGACTGGAGCACGTTGAATCTGTCAAATTCACAAAATAATCCAAATTTGAATTCTAAATCAATACCTCTGTGGCTTTGGATCAGGGGTTATTAAGTTTCTGGTCTGGTTCAAAAAGAAGAGCTGTCTATTGTCCCATCAAACCGGTAAACACATGTGTGATGTGTGTAGTGGTAGGTACGGGAGAGCTTGGAGTACCAAGAGTGTAGTGAAATGAAGTGAAGTGATTAATGCATGCTAAATTGGCCGTGATCATAAGGTCGGGGGCCTCGGTGGCCTAAAGGTAGAGTCTTCTCCTCATAAGCAAGATGTCACGGGTTCGAGTCCCGCCCTGCCCATTAGGGCATGTCATAAAAATAAAAGGTTTTTTTTTTTCGACTTGGTACACGCACTTTCCTATGTATTCACTCATTTTGAGTTGCTTGGTACAAAAAAAAGTTTTTGGAAAAAAATTTTAGCTACCGGGAAATCGCAATTAATCCGGTGTTTTTTTCAAAAAATTCACTATTTTCAGGTTGAATACGCAATATAGCCGCGAGAGTTTTTTAAAAGATTGTTCTTCTAACTTAAATGCATGTTTTCAACTCTAATGAACATACTTTCCTTATAAAAAATGCAGTTAAATATACATATCGTCTCTTTTTGTTTTAAAAAGAGCAGAAATTATCGGAAATCGTTCCTACTGAAACGGGTTACGCTTCTGGTCAATCGACACCGCTGTCTTCGTTAGGCAGTCAGCTGTTCAGGAGAAAATGCCACCTGCATCTGGGGAAGTGATCCCCATTTTGCTAATTAACGCTCCCCAAGATAACTTTTGACCAGCAGACGCGTTTTCACTTAAATGTCTCACATCCTGCCGAAGATTTTCCGACAAAAGGCAAATTGAGATTATCTTTTTTGTTTTATTAAAGGATGGATTGATTTCCACTAGAATCCTGGAAAGCAAAAGACACTAATAATTTTAAACATCGAAGAAGTCGGACTTACAGTTCGACTCTCCCGAAAGCTAGTGCCGTCGTGTAATATTATGACTCGAGGAAATACCCTGGAATGTTTATAGTATAGCTGTACGAAGTAAATGAAACTACATTGATATTAGTAGATCCACCGTTACTTCAGTCAGGTTTGCTGTGTCATCAACCGCGGCAGTTGCTATCATATATAGCCTTTTGGGTAATCTTGTGAAGGCAGGGCCATCTCGGTGAAGATAAAAAACATCTCATGTGCGATAACAAAAAGGTGTTTCATGCTAAAGAGCATGTTATCGAGCACCTAAGCGCAGAGGAGAGTTCCAATATCGCAAAAAGTAACATTACTGCAATTTTTGTAGAAAGCAGGAAGCACAACACTCTAACTCTTAGTCACGATGAGAACACTGGTAGCTTTCGGAAAAGCATCATCAAAGAAAGACCGTAACAGAAGAGCGTGGAGATCGCTACCTCACTCATACACCAGAAGAAGAAGACAACAAAGGAAAAACAGGCTGAGCAATGTGAAATAGGATTATGTGACTGATTGAAAGACATAGGTATAGACATTTGCCTTCAACTAATTGGCAGCGATACTTCAATTAAATGTCTGGCTGGAAAGGAGGCATGCTACATTACATCGAAATACTCCCCCATTACAGACTTTCTTTTCCCAAGTTGACTTTCTTGAGGGAAAAAAAAACAAAGTTTCCTGTATAAAAAACGGGTCTTACTCTTCTTTACTCTGAGGACTAAGGTAAAAATGCCTTTGCATTTGACAAAATAGTATCAATTAGGGTGGAAATAGTTCCGCCATCAGTGAGCTTCAATACTTCTGCCTTCCACGAAACTGATCGACTGACTAGTAACATTTTCGTCGGGGCTCCAAAAATTGAATTGGCTTAAACTTTGTTTTTTTTTTTTTTTTTTTTTTTTTTTTTCCCCAAGAAACTCAACTTGGGAAAAGAGTTTACCTATAGTACCAATCCATTCCTTTTCTGGAGAAGTTGGTCCGTCAAGTTTTGCGACTATATGACTTAATATCTGCTCGATGATGTGAATCCAGCAGAAAGAAAGATCTGAAAAGTATGTAATGGAGGAGTTTTTCGATGTAATGTGGCATGTCTCCTAAGTGTAGCATGTCTCTGAAAGCCACCAGTGTTCTCATCGTAACTAAGAGTTAGAGTGTTGTGCTTCCTGCTTTCTACAAAAAATTTCAGTAATATTACTTTATGCGATATTGGAACTCTCCTCTGCTCTTGAGTGCTTCATAACATGCTCTTTAGCATTAAACACCTTTTTGATATCGCACATGAGATGTTTTTTATCTTCACCGAGATGGCCCTGCCTTCACAAGATTACCCAAGGCTATATATGATAGCAACTGCCGCGGTTGCTGACACAGCAAACCGGACTGAAGTAACGGCCGCTCTACTAATGTCAAGGTAGTTTCATTTACTTCGTACAGTTATACTATAAAAATTCCAGGGTATTTCCTCGAGTCATAACATTGCACGACGGCACTAGCTTTCGGGAGAGTCGAACTGTAAGTCTGACTTCTTCGATGTTTAAAATTATTAGTATCTTTTGCTTTCCAGGTTTTTAGTAGAAATCAATCCATCCTTTAATAAAACAAAAAAGAGAATCTCAATTTGCCTTTTGTCGAAAAATCTTCGGCAGGATGAGAGACATTTAAGTGAAAACGCGTCTGCTGGTCAAAAGGTTTTTTTTTTGGGGGGGGGGGGGGAGCGTTAATTAGCAAAATGGGGATCACTTCCCCAGATGCAGGTGGCATTTTCCCCTGGACAGCTGACTGCCTAACGAAGACAGCGGTGTCGATTGACCAGAAGCGCAACCCGTTTCAGTAAGGAACGATTATCGATTACCCATAGTTTCTGCTCTTTTTAAAAACAAAAAGAGACGATATGTATATTTAACTGTATTTTTTATAAGGAAAGTATGTTCATTAGAGTTGAAAACATGCATTTAAGTTAGAAGAACAATCTTTTAAAAAACTCTCGCAGCTATATTGCATATTCAACCTGAAAATATTGAATTTTTTGAAACAAACACCGGATTAATTGCGATTTCCCGATAGCTAAAATTTTTTTCCAAAAACTTTTTTTTGTACCAAGCAACTCAAAATGAGTGAATACATAGGAAAGTGCGTGTACCAAGTCGGAAAAAAAAAATTTATTTTCATGACATACCCTACTACCCATGGATGTTATTGCAACATCTCTATGTCGCAAATCTGTCCTGTGTTTGTCAGGAGGCAAGGCGCATAGCACGCAGTCCTCATGTATGTCGAAACTCATAGCTTCTGAATATAAAAAAGATAAAATCATAAGGATCATTGGGATCCAATTAAAAGTCAGTAACTGAGTATTGGATGACGGGTTGTTCAACTCCTGGTCTGGGTTAAAAATATTACAATGTTGATAGATGATACTTTCATCTATTGTGGATTGTTCAGAGCTCAATCGAACTTTCATCCTAATATTGATCATTTAGACAGAAACCACACTCTTCTCTACCTTCTATCAGGTAGTAATAACTTGACTTTTCCGTGGTTTAAGTCGGAACAGCTAAAATGATGGAACCTCGGTGGCTCTGAGGCATAAATTTTGCTTCGAATGCCGTAGGCAATGGGTTCGATTCCCACCGGAACCCTGGTTCTTAGTTCCTCTCTTTGTACTACAGATTGTATGTTAATAGAGAAGTCTCATGTCTCGTATCCATTTTACACTTTATCTTCTTAGTAATTATTTAGTATGGTGCGATAACAACAACTTTAACAATAACATTTATCGTAAATAGTTATATAAAGTGCGCATGAATGTATTTCGGGATAATCATTATAATTCGGTAGAAAATGGAATTAATAATACAATACAGTTCAGTTAATGTTAAATGCTAGAATTACGCACTCTGATATGACTTTCGCTTTGTAACTTCTTCGGATTTCTGAGGTTACTTGTGATTTTTTTTATCAGTAAGACAGACTAAACTGATGCAACAAATCCTCATTACACAGGTCCATAAAATCAGTAGGGACATTCAAACACCAGTTTGATATTTTTAGCTGCATATATATGGAAACATTTCGTCTATCTCAATAACTACAAAGGTAAAATTATTGTTCATTTCAAGAAAAGACAATCAATTTTTAAAATAATGCTTGAAATTTTTACAGGAAACGATTTTTCTCATGTCACGTTTTATTCACTTTCGTATATTGCTCGTGAATTTTTCTCTGACTGAAAGTAACTCTCGATTTAGGGCCACCGAGAGCCACTGTGGGCCCCTCGCCTCTTTGATCGGACACCCCTCAGCATTCCCTCCACGCAAAAGTTATACACTCCAAATTTGGGGAGGGCACGGGAGGTCGCTGCGACCTCCCGAAAATTCCGTTATTCGGCAATTTTGTCAGCAAATTTGGAGACATATCTGCAGTATTATAATTTTTAAATCCCCGAATATTTTTTTTCTCCCCATTAGATGTACGTATGTTTTGTATGCTCTTATTTAAACATTTGGCAAAATTTGAAGTTGCCTACGGCAATTGAGAATTCTCATCCCAAAAATTTAAGGTCGGGCGCCCCTGTGTGCCACCTCTTCAAACTGCCTAGTCTAAATTAATAAAAGTTTCCCTCCACTGAAAATTTCTCAATAAACCCACATATATATATTTTGGAAAACAACACCATAAAAATAAAACTATTACCTAATCCTGCTACAATGAAACCGTTACTACCCAAATCTCTTATTCAGAGCATGTTATGTCAGCAATATTTTGCATTTTGTTACATTTCAGTTATGCAGAAATAGGCGGAAGTGTCTATTAAGGCTCTTCCGCCGTAAAAATACATAAAACGAATCAATCATAATGCATTAAGAGATTTTTTCAATTTATTTAAACGGTATGTCATTCGAAATCAATTTAATGAAATTTTTTAGAGATTTTTTTCAATTTATTTAAACGGTATGTCATTCGAAATCAATTTAATGAAATTTTTTAATGAAGTAAAAAAACTCCTTTTACCAATTCACAATGAGAACATAAACGGAAAGGATTTGGATTGATTGTAACAGTTTTTTTACACTTTCTCTTGAGAATGATTGATTCACATATCTCGCTTACAACACCAATGTCAACATATTCTCCGTTCGTCTAAATAATTACTGAATGTAGAAACATAAAAATACCAATTGAAAAGGATTTCCTGATTCATTTTATAATTGACAAAATTTCTAAAAATTTTACTCAAGGAAATATTTCATCCATTTATAATCAGAGCATGTACTTCCGAGTCAGCACCAATCACTATTAACTCATAAGGATTGATAACTTTACAGTATGCATCAATCACACTTACAGATATTTCTAACATCCCTAAAAGCGCATTTCACACATTGAAAATCGAAAAATGGGTATCAAAAATTAAGCCAAGCTTCTTTGTATCTTCAACAAAAATTTAGCGAAGTTTGTTTCCACGCTTTGTGTCTTTAACAAAAATTTAGCCCAGCTTATTTTCACGTTTTGTATCTTTAAAGAAAGTTTAATATTGTAGAAAATAGGAGGGAAAAAGCACTTTGAATTTTACCATTGAATGTTTTTTTTTTTTTTTAATTTAAATCTCAAACTTACAAAATGAACATAGTGCATATATTTTTTTCCTACCCTTCGTCCACCTAATTCTTAGAAGGTTAGTTTTCTTTAAAATCACTATCATAGTCTTTATAGTTTCGTTTATTCTACTCCTCTAAGATATGTCAATGATTATTTTCAGGTTATGCAAAAAATAAATAATAATTAAAATATATATATATATATAATAATTTTAAGCTTTGCTTCCAATTCTCAAACAAACATGATAAAAAAATTACAAATCTCTTTGGATAATATTTAAGGTTCGTCAGTGATGTTAATCAATGCTATGGAGCTCCTTTGTATGTCGTTAATATTTAAGCTCGCTCACTGATTTAGCTAATGGAAGAATTTTTAAAAACTAAGAAAACAAAAAAACATTTTTACCCACTTACTTTAAAAATAGCCCGACTTGTCAGAGGTGTTTTTCCCATGTTTTAGAACTCTAATGAAGATATTTTGTAGCCGTAATTTCTATTTCCTCCTAGCCATCTAACTTAACTTTCATGGCAAAAAAAAGTAAACTTTAGGGATTCCGAAGCAATTTTCGTCAAATTAAATTCATCCGGTAATTTTAAAAATGAAGATTCTGTTTGTTTTCGAAAGAATGGGGAAATGTTAATCATTTTACATTTGCTCGATTGTATCACAATACATTAAAAGAGGAAATTCCCCACCTTCCCTTATTTTTAGAAATCCAATTCGCAGGGAGTGTGGAAGAAGAAAAAAAAAGCTGAATTCTTGGAGAGACCCTTTTCAGAATCTGCAACATTCCCTCAATGGGTGGGGGGATAACGTACCGCCAAGAAACAGCCAAATCGCCAAACTTGACAGCAGAAAAGAAGCAACTGTAGCGAGTTCGTGAAACGGATCATTTGTAGAGTTGGCGCTGATTCGTTCAGCAAATTCTGGTAGCCCTGCCGGACCAGGTTGTGACGTTTTTGTCTTCGATGCTTTTGAATCAGATACAGGCGCGCTGCCAGCAAGTGTTGGTTGTTTCCTGAACGTGCTCAAGTTCGTTGTGAGAAACAACTGTTTGCTCTATGTTGATTTTTGTGCTCTTTTCAAAAACTGCTGATTATTGTGCTTGCATTTTGGGATTACTGTATAGATCAGGGAGTACTATGTGAAAAATAAATCCGTCCAGTTGTTTATGGTGTAAATAATCACCTCAAGTGGAGAATTGTAAAATTTGCACGTGAGCCAATCGAAAACGATGGATGTATTTTACTAGGAAGAGTGAAAAGTTTTCTGATGCATTTGTAAAATTCCTGACATTTATTGTTTTCTGTGGCCAGGATATATTGTATATAATGATGAACTAAGGTAAGTCTATTTTATTTTGCATCATTAAATGTACGAAGTGCACCTTTTCTTTATTTCTCCTTAAGGTATTTAACTATTGTAAATACGATTAAGATTAACATACAAGAGATATTTGCGTTTATTTAATGCTTTTTAAGCTTGAAGAGCGAAAGTATGTTATATTTCCAAAACTTTAAATTAGTATTACGAATTTGAACTCATTCAGTCACTTTGTTTAACAGGTGCACTTACAGTCACGAAATCGTTTATGTGTAGTATTCAATTTCAAATGGCTGTGTTTACAAAGATATACGGATTTTCAACTTTCCAAAAAAAATTTAAATGCACTCTTACATAGCTCTCCCTGTAGAAAGTATGCAGTTTACGACAAAAAACATTTAGATGTTTTTAAGGCTTTTCCCCTTTTACGAACAGGTGTTTAATTATAAAAAGGTTTTAATTTTTACGTTGGTGTAATTTAATCGCCATGTATTTTTATGTTCTGCGTAAAACAACTAAAAAAAAAAAAAAAAGAAAGAGATGCAGTTCAATGAGTTTAATTTTTCCCGCGATTTCGTATGAACGGAAGAAATGATTGCATTTGACTGACACATTTATTGCGGTTGATTTGCGTAATAAATAAAAACGAAATTTCTTATCAAATTATGTAGTTTATCTTGAAGTCAGATTATCCAGAAGATTTTTTTCGTTTGTGTTTCGAGGTAAATTCTTAGAAGATAGTTTATCTTATGCAACAGGATAGTGCCTTTAAAATTTAATTGATAAGGTGTTATAGCTAAAATGTATCGGTGTGTATTTTTCAAATGCACGATTTCCTTATTACATTCAATTGAATTAAGTATTTTACTACTTCAGCCAGATTTATCATGGTGTGCATGAAAACCCAATATTGTGTGAAAACACTTTTGGTGTTTTGGTAATTTTAAAATCAATGTAAAATAATTCCAATGAAAAAGAACTTCAATAACTGCTTTTGAAAAAGGGTCTGCAAATAAATTTAAAACTTTAACTATCAATTTTATGTGCGACATATTTTTAAACGTTAAATTAAATTTTAAATGCCCTTTATGTAAAAGGATAGCTTTGTTACAATTCATAGAATGAATCGTATAACCCATGTCCTTTGCCCGCTACTGGTTCCTTATATATGAAATTTACTAAAATATGTAATCAGTCCGATTAAATGAAGTTTTGAAGCTCAGGTAATTTCTTTCTTAGTATTTTACATTGATTTTCAAGTTGTGGTTTCGATAATTTACACAATCGCTTAATTTCTCAATTCGTAAGGGGGCGTGGTACCACGTGAATCTATTGCGTCTTCGCCAACCTCTTTAAAAGGGTCATTTAATTTATGTTGCCACTTATTTTATGAATTGAAATCGATTTTTAACTTTTCATTCAAACACACAATAAAAAATATTTTAATGCGAGACTTTTGTACTTATATAAAAATAAGTAAAATAAACCATTATTTCAAGAAAATTTGAAATCTAATAACACATGATTTAATAGTGTGGCAATGCTCTTCGTGAGAATGTTCATTGGGACACGTGCCCTGAACGTCACTTTCACCGTCTACGCATGCGATGCTTCATATTTTTTGTAAAATGAGTATTCCATGAAATGATCTGTTGTATAGATACGAATGAAAGATTGTAATATTTTATTCTAAAAAAAAACTGACGTATTTGTGAGTGATTTTTTTTCCGCCCTGTCTACCTTTTCAGTTTTTCAGTAATTTGACTCGATTTTCACATCTGTTGGTAATTCTTTTTTTGATAGTTGATGAAGGAACAATATTTATTACCTTTAGCGTAAATAAATCCATGTAATGTAATTATTAGTTGGATTCAAAGTCCTTTAAGTTCTCATGAAATGGATTATTGCTTCGATACACGCCTGAAATATTTGTCACTTCTGCATTGTTTTTATTTTTCATTACTTTATATTTTATTTTTAACATTTCATCTTATTTTCATTACAGTTAATAACCGAGTTCTATTATTTCTATAGTCTATAAAATCGACTAGCTCGACACCTGCTTATAAGTTATGGCATTTCTGCAAAACCTGAATTTTTTTAAACATATACTCTGAGTATTTTATTATTCTGTTTGTACTCACGTGTAATGACGCTTAAAAGTGCTTTACTGAATTCAGTTACTGTTTTGAAGAATTCCGTACCTATTTTTGTGGACGATTCTACCTTTAAACTCAGACCCTTTTGCTTGTACTGGATGTTTAGCTCCAGAGTAGCGGTCTTCAACATTTTACATTTTGGGATTTGGAGAATCTTTTGATCTTACCGTTTTCTAAAAGGGGAACTTCTTGATCAAACAGCAGAAAAAAATTATGAGCTTTTAAAGTTTTATCCGGCTCGAATGGAATCATTACGTTTTTATTTTATCACAATACAAACATCATAATAAGATAATGAATGGAAAGGTAGCGAAAGATTTTTTTCTAAAATACATTTTATCAACAAGCAAAAGTAACAGTATTTCTAATTATAATAAATTAATGAAAAAAAAAAAATCCTTCAAATGCAATATTTTTACTCTATTGCAAAGTATTTTTACATCGGTAATAATTGTTGATATTTGATACCGAATATAGTCTTCAGCATCCCTTCTGTATCTTCTGTATCTTGTTTTTGTCGCAGTTTTTTAAAAATAAAATTTTTTCACTTACATAGGTTGAACCAAATGACATTAAATGTTTTACCGCTCTTTTGGCAGTTTAGAATAATTTAACGAAATTTAAGATTTTATTTTAACGAGAAAATATTTATTTGTATATTTTTACTAGCAAAACCGCCTTTTAGAATTCGATTGTTTGTAAAATTTAAAATTTTGGCCCCGTCAAAGTACCATTGAACCCTAGTGTTTCACGCAACCCAAGTTTAAGACATGTTATTTAGAAGACAAGTATACAAGTATAATAAACTACTGATTATCTGCGTAATTAACTGGCGAGCCTATCGGGGATGATCCACAAGATAGAAAATGGTGTTCCCCATTTTCAAACTTAACCCTCTCGGCACCCTGGACCTCATATGAGTCTCCTACTTTTGAACTCAATTTTGGAAGAAGTAAACACTTAAAATGATTTTTTTTTTCCGTCAGTGACTCCACCTATTCATGTAGGTCACATATGAGGCTCCTAAGTGAAAAAAAATCATTTTAAGTGTTTACTTCTTCCAAAATTGAGTTCAAAAGTAGGAGCCTCATATGAGGTCCAGGGTGCCGAGAGGGATAAATATGCATTTGAGCAATTTCTTTTCACATGAGGTAACGTAAATATACTAATCGAGGAATAACAAAATTACTCACTAACAGATTTGTAGACTATCTAAAGAAAACCACTAACGTTTGTATGTTTTTGTGTCAAAACTTTTATTTGGGATTTTAGTTTTTTTTAAAAAAATATCATTATTAATATTTTTTAAATTTTAGCACCATTTTATCAGCTAGTAATGCATGCTTTTTTTCCTCTAAATGCGGAGTATGTCATTTAACTTGAGCTAAAGCTTCGCTGTTGCTCCCCTTAGTACTTCGCAATGTTTTCATCATTTCATCGTTGTTTTTAAATTCTTACTTAACATTAATTAACACATTGTTAATCTTAATTAACACATTGTTCATTAGTTTTATGCTCCAAGCCTGGATCATTAGTGAAAAGGGTCAAAAACTCACCTGACGTCAAGGAAATATGTATCTAAATCAGGGGTTTTCAACCCTTCCGCCCCCCCCCGTCAATAAATCATGTGATGTCATGCCCCCTCTCTACCGCCTCTACTCTTTACGTCGCGGGTTCCGGCTCCGCCCCCCCCCCCGTTTAAAATTCATGTGAAGTCATTCCCTCTACCTCCTCTACCGCTTTTCTGTCAAATAATCGCTAGCGACCATTAAGTTTCGAATGATCTTCAATGAGTCGCTACCCACGGTTCAGGCAACTCCTCTAGAAAGTTTTCGTAAGTCCACAAATAGTGTCCCTCTCATAAATTATCTCTTGTGATAAACAGGAGGTCAACATTCGGACGGTTTCTTCTCAATGTTCACCCACATGTCCTTATCAGCCAGCTACCAAGGACCTCCCTCGGCTATAAAATCGACCCTCCCCCTTTCCCGGAATATTTTCCGCCCTCCCAACGCAAGGTGAAGGTCATCGAAGAAGGCCAAGTGTGCTTCATTGATTTAAGGTCACCCATTTTACTTTTGGGTGACGCATTGACACCTCAATGCTGCTTCGGAAAGCTGGAAGACGTGAATTCGATTTGAATAAGAAATGAGTGGATTGTTTCCGAGAGGAGAGGCGAAAACTTTGGTCTAGTTTCTTGAGCATGGAAAGCATGTTGTATCAGTGTTGAAGCATGACAGCAATTTGTATGTATTAGATTATCCATGGAAAAAGTCACCTAGTTTGCATATGAATATTTGTTCAGCTCGTTTTATGCCATGCACAACGAGAAAATGACAACTCTAACGAAAGGCTCGCACAGAGAAAATTAGGAAATTACCGGATTTGCAAAAAAAAAAAAAAAAAAAACCTTAAATATTTGTTCATTATGTATTCATTTTGAAGAATGTACCCAATTTATTTCATGATTCAGTTTGCATTCTTTTTTTTTTTTTTTGAATAATTTTGCCAAATTTTGCATTTGCTTCTCTAATACATTTCTATATTTCTCAGATTTAATTTGCGTCTTTTGGTAACTTTTTCGAAACTCTTAATCTACCAGTCACAAATCACATTTATTCTGGAGCTCCTATATCAATTTAAAGTTTATTTGACCTGCATTTGTATCTTGCAAGTAAAATAACTTTATTTTTGAAGAAAATGTTGCATTTATAACGTTTTTATGAAACATCCATCTTCATTTCCATTCTGTTACCATTAATGTGAGTTTGCGCTTACTTCACAAATGTACGCCAAACGGGGGCGATTATTATCTTTTGAATGCAGTAATCAAACTGATAAATTCACTTATCTGTAATTGATGATTAAATGCTTAAAAAAATTAGCTTCGTAGAAAAAGTCCATAAAAACAATAACAAATTAACGGGTCACTGCGTTTAAAAGTGTGCCTCATTTCATGAGGCTCGGGCCATTAATTGGATACTAAAAATATAAAACGTCTATGCATAAGCAATACCAGTTTTATAAAAAGTCAAAGTAAATTGAAATAAAGGGATTGGAAATAACTTAATCAATAAAATACATCATATCTTAGCAAAGCCTTAATGGTGTTCTAAAACTTTTCAGAAAGCTCTTTTCAATGTTTGACATGGCAGTTGAACAGAAATTATTACCTTGGAAAGGATTATTTTAATGAGGCGAGTAATTTAAACCATAATCTAAACTTTTCTAAAGCTATTTCAATGAATGTTTTCATAAATATCATTGACTTTTGAACTGATGTCTTTATGACATGTCAGTGAAAATAAGATTTTTTAATAATGAAAGCTGCGTTTTTTTTTTTCGTGAACGATTCTATCACTTGTCATTTGAACCTGTTAATATTATCTTGAAATTGAGAATTAAATACCTAATTAGTACAAACGTATTGATTTGGGAAGTTTCGCTCTAATAAATCTTGCTATTTTAATTTCACGATACTTTATGATAATTATAGAAACCCTAACCTCATTTAGGCAGTATAAAAAGGTAGCCAAACATGCTTTTATTGAATTTCAAACATTGCGCTTCTGAGAAAAAAAGGCGGATCTTTAATTTTTTCCTCAATGATGTCATGTTGTTAGTCAGTAAAAATTCGAATACAGTTATCTCCAACAGTTTGGGGAAAGGAATATGTTCCTTTAAATGCTTTATGATCGGATACATGTGGTGTCATTTAGAAATTTGTTTCTGAATTGAATAAGTAAAGTGGATTTAAGAGTGAAAATTATGCTAGAAAAAATCTTAATAATTCGCCCCAGTGTGCTATATTTAAAATCTGTGTAATTGCATCATCCCAATGTTTGACGATATAAGTTATGACTGATGATATAAAGCACAAATGATTTGCAAGAGTGACTCTTAGTTTTCTTACTGCGCCGAATAAATAAGATTTATCTATATGTGTATGCATTCTGAAAGTTTTTGCAAAAGATATATGTTTAATAGCTTCTCCCATCTGCAAACTTCACGGAAATTTCTCCACTGAAAAGAGTAGAATAACTCCAGTACTGCAAACTCGGAAATGGCAAGTCTTATGGTTTTTATGGTACTTATGGTCGGTTTATAGGAGTTGTTGGGGGTTTTGAAATAATGCAAAGCTCCGGCTAGATGACAAAGACTCTCTTACGTGCGAGTTCAGACGTCTAGACAATATTCACGTTACTTCTCAATGAAATAATTTAACACTTATAGCAATTGCCTTACTAAATGGACTTTTTAAATAGTCTAAACTTTGAGCCTTTTTCTTTCTACATTTTCATCGTGGATTTTCAAAACTCTTCGTCGATAATGTGATCTCGGACACAAAGATAGTCCAGATCCAGAGAATTATGTTCAGGCAGGCAGATAGATAGACAAGCACAGAAATTAATATTGCTCCAGTCTTGTTTTGTATGTGAGCATTAATACTTTTTCCATTTCCCCCTTTTTATTAGTTTATTGCCGAATGTCTTTCATGGGTTGCCCACAAATGATATCAGGCTTTCAGGGGGAAGGTGCTCGTGAATTTGTTGATTAGTGACATCACACATGCTGTAGCAACAATATACTTATGATAAACAGTGTGATATATGACTAGGGAAGGGGGGGGAGTTAAAGGTGATGTATGACACTTTGAAAGGGAGGGAGGAGGTTAAATTTGTCGAAAAATAAAGTGAAATCATTTACAGACAATCTCCTATACTTGTTTGTATTTTAGCCACTTTTTGTGAACCTTTTGCAATAATGTCATACTTTATGTGGTATGTTTTGGAAATGTTTTGGGCTAGGAGACCCTGAACTTAAATGTTTGTTAAGAGAAAGCTGTTAGTTAAAAAAAATAAAACTCCGAAATTTATGGAATAATAAAATATGATCATGGCAACATGTGTTCATACAATGAAAAGTGTTATTAGGCATTAGTAAAAAAAAAAAAAAATATGAATAAGTGAATAAAACAATTACAATGTTGCATTACCGTCTTAAGATGTGCTGAATCTATTAGACAAAATTTGCCGAGTAAGCAACGGTTTTTTTTTTTTTTTTTTTTTTTTTGGGAAGTCTCTTATTTTGGGATGAAATATTTATTGCATAGGATTTTCAAAGCTGGTGATTTCTTAGGGCGTCACCCTTTCCGCGAAACTATATAACTTTAAAATTTTTCATGCTATTCTTGAAAAATGCTTTCATCAGACAACGCTGTGGCAAATTTAAGTCTTCTGAACCTTTTCTAGTATTCTTTTATGCGTGGTAAACAGACATCTAAATTTTCTTCTCTACTATTATATGCTTAAATTACCAGAGAAAGCTTTCATGTTTGTTAGTTATTTTAAATTTATACTGCACGATCAAAGAATAACGAATACTTCAAGAGAAAAGAAGAAACATTCGATTCTTTGTCGAGTTTTGAGTCAATTGTCTTCAATTTTGCACATCGCCGCGACTATGAGAAGGTCATTTTTAGAATATTTGAATAGCTTACTATGTGTCAAGAGCTATGTGCATGTAAAAAACTATCTAACGTATTTTCCTTTTAAAGAGCTAATAATGAGTTTCCAGCTTTAACAGAGAGTTACTAGTGTTATTTTTTTCGCTTTTATATTGTTAACGTGATTTTTCTTATTGATAGTTTTCATCTAAGTCTGAATCTTTTTGCTTCATGGACTTTTATTCTGGTTAAGTATTTATTCAAAAAATTTTTTTTCGCACTTTGGAATGCCGGAAAATTATATATTTAGCTAGTCCGTACTAAGTTATTAAAATGTAAATTAGGAATTGAAATTTCTATTTCGGGAGGGGGGGGGGGGGAATTTATTATTCAAGTTTGGTAGCTACTAGATAATGAATTTACAGCGTTTCCCCGTTTTCCCTGCAAGATCGTTGCTTTCGCAACCGTTCGGCCTAGATGCATACTTCCTATTGCAAAAATGTTCAAAATAAGTTGCAGAGTTAAAATGTTAAGTTTGATGCGAAAGTAAGAATTACTGAAAAAATACGAAATTTAACTTTTATACCCTTTTTATACACCTCCAAGTCCCCTAATTTATGTTTAGGGAAAAAAATATGCATTGAAAAATAATTCCAACATAAAACGTTAGACATTAGTACGGCCAATATTCATCGAGATATGAAACGCAGCCTTTTATGACTTAGTGTTTCTTGCGTTTCTTATTTTATGAGCTAGGCGTCTTTTCGTGTTTTCTGCACTCCGTTGCCCTGTATTATAAGCATTGAAAATAATGTACTCGTTCAGTACTTGGTAAGATAAGGAAAAATCTTGATTTGCTAGCACGAGTCAATTTTCATCTAAAAAAGTAGTCCATTTCCCACATTTTTGAAACAGATTACCCTAATAAACTGATGAGGAAAGAATTTTCGTTCAACAATCATACGAGCCTAAGTGCAAAAGATCATATGTCGCTTCCAAACTCTATGTGAAAGAGCATGTTGCAACTGGAACAAATCTGAAAATCGCCTGTAGCCCCTTTGCCCAGCCCAGGTGTTTTTCTGCATTGTACGACTTTTGGAGCTTGGAAGAAATCACTTGGTCTAATCCCTTTGACAAGTTGTTCGGAACAAGCTGCGGAACACTTCATTATGTTTCTCACATCATTACTGCAACACTCTTGTGTAGATCTTGGTATTTCACGCGAAGAGAGGCGGAAACTTGTTTTTAGGAAAGTAAGACGGTGGTGATATAGCTTTCTCTGTTCTAATTATTGCAGTCACGTTGTGCATGGGTAGATCCTCCGGTTTAGCATGTATTCGACTGGAAAATTTGCTGCTAGATGATTTATTTCTCACGTTGTGGCTTTAACTCTTCGTTGGTGTAGGGTACAATTTCGTTTCATTTGTCTTTTTTCATTCACTTTCGGTAATCGTGCTGGTTGCAGAAAGGGAAAGCGTTTAAGGCTTTCTTTTTTAAATTACATATTTGAATGGTTACATTGAGAGAGGGTGGGAGGGGGGAGAGAATCACGGAGGCGGCTTTGCACGAATTTGTAGAAATACTAAAAGATTTCATAATGTATCAAACACTTGTCACCTTATGTTGGAGGGGGGCTGGAAAGTAATGTCGTTTTTTAAGTTAATAAATTTCTTACGCCTTTAAATTTTTAATTAGTTTTCCGCCTAATGTGCGAATTTTCAATTCCGGTTCAATAAAAAGCAGTTTTATTTTTTGTTACCGATTGTCAGGCACAAAGGAGAAATAAGACATGGTACAATTTCGAGCGAGTTTATTCCAGCGATTAAACATGATTATGCGAGACCACAATGCTCAAAATGAAACCGGGAGTAAAATAATCAATTGCAGTGGGTTTGCTTCACTCACTTTATCGTCCGACATTGCATTATTTGATTTCCCTTTAACTCTGATCGCTGTGACAAAAAACTTGAAAACTTAGCTGATATCTAAAATATCATCTCCAAACATTTTGGTTCACTATGTGGGAATAAAATTTTGGATGTCACATGGTAAACTGTTGTTAACAAATAACAAATAAATCATTGGCTAAAAATAATATTGTTAAAACATTTTAGCTTGAAGAAAAAAAAATGAAAGAAATTTTGATCCCTAAACTAAGATTTTCTAGTTACACCACACAGGTGTCACCTTGCACAGTTTTTGTATAAATGTCAATAGAGTTCAATGATGATAAAAAAAGTTCATACAACAAACGAAAAAAGATAATCATTATGCAAAATATAAATTTCTTGAGCAATACCTTATATCTAGGTGCGCAACTAAGTTCTCGCTGTTCGTCAATAAATCGCTCCAGCCGTAAATGCTGGTCAATTTTTTCACATCCAAAACATCAAGGTTATACATATGGTAAACATACCGCTTTTTTAATTGAAGTTCGTGTTTTGAGATTATGTGCTTACTATCTCCTCTGCATTCCAACAGTTCTGCATTTTTTGTTTGAAATTTTCTATCGCTCATAAAGTTGTTATAGACATCCAGCAATAATTGTATTAAATGTTCTAATAGAAATTTGAACTCTGTTATTAATGTTTATTAAATGGATTTATATTAAAACAATGGAATAACATTTTATTATAGGTGTCTATATTTTCGCTAATTTTCCCTCTTTTTGCTTCTTTCAAAATTGATTTCAACGTTAAATATTACACACATGCTAAAAACGATTTTAAATGACTGGATTTTTGACATTTCATTGTTTCGTTTCCTTTTCCGCCTAAAATAATTCATATTTACTTGAAGAAAACAAAGTTTATTACTTGACTACCGAGAGTGAAATTTAATCTCTCGTCGATTCTGTTGACCAATAATGCTATGAATTGGCACACGCAATTTAATTTGCAAGAAAGAAATGTTTCATTGATATGTTTTTAAAGAGCGTTAAATTTTAAGATTGTTATCCAAGCTATCGCAGTATTTCAAAGCAGAGTAATTTTTTCTAAAATGCAGAATTGCTTTGAAGAAGTATGCGAAGTATTCTCCTCCCGCCATTGAATTTTATTGCGATGTTGTACGAATGTCAAACCGTGAGAAAAAACATCATAGAAGAAAATTTTAGTTTCGGAGAAAATCCTTCTTTTTAATTGTATTATTATGGGTTAAAAACTACTTATCATTTATCATTCATGTTCTATTTTGGTTTCTTGTAAACTATTTCGTGATCTATGACATAAGTGCATTTCAGGATAAAAAGAATCGTGAAAAACCGCCATTAACCAGCGTATGGCATACTCTTGAAAAATTTATCTAGACCAATACTCGCGCAAAGAACATATATGTGGTAACGAGAGAGGACATATTTCACTTTTGTCGTCTACCTGAGAAAAAAGCAGTCGTCTTCTTTCTTTGACATTCTTTCTACCACCAAGAGACCGAAATTATACTTCATCTCGGTTAGTACATTTTTTTTTCTTGGCACCCATTCAACTTGAGGATGAATATTTCATCTGTTTCTTTTCCTTTAGAAATTTTTGTAGCATATTTTAAGCCATTCCTTTTATATCTTTTTGTGAAATCGAGTTACTTCGCATAAATTTGTTTCAAGCGTTTTAAATAATGAACAGTAACCAGACCTAAGTTGGAGGCTTTTTTGCTTTAGACATAATGTTTCTGAGAAGGCTTGTACATCGAAATACCGCTTTTGTTTGCGTAAAAATCCAATTTAAATACATTATTTATTATTTTTGTATATTACTTTTTCCTAATTTCTTCTGGAATTTTTTTTTTTTTTTTGTTGTTGTTGTAAAACTGACTTTTCCCTTTCCACGTGTTGATTGGGCTTTTCTTGCATAAAAGTTACAAGCGGTTGTTTTTCCATATCAAGTCTTAGTAAAGCAACATTCCTCCTTTGAGTTACCCTAAATGACAAGATTACGTTGAACAGAGCTAATAATTTAAAAAAAAAGAGAATTATTTCTTATTTGATTATCGTTCTATACTTTAGGATCATACTACTTGGAGTAAAACGAAGGATCTTCCGTTTAATATTAACAAATAGAAAAATATTGAAATATGAACGAAGCAGTTTTAAATGGATAAATATTTGGCTCAAAGTTACCTTGAATGACTAATGACTTTTTAATAAATGTATTCAAAGAATTCAGTTGCGTTTTGCTCGTATTTTTTCCGGTTTACTAATTTACTTACTTTTGAGCATGATTTAATGAATTTTTAGAAATAATTCCCATTTATTTATGACTAATAGAACTTCAATCGGTTATGCTAACACATTAGTCAAACTTGCAGTAGTTTAGGAACCGTTCAAGATAGGAAATTTACTACCACAAGATCTTTTGAGTCACGTTTTTCTTTAAACCAATGATTTGAAAAGCCTTCATCGTGATCAATAGGAAATCCAAGGCGTAATGGAAACTAAAAGGTGATTGCGGAGCAATGTGGAGCAAAATGTAATTTTGTTTCTGTAGAATTAAGCAGTTTATCATCAGTAAAATTTCACAACGAGCCCAGTTTAGGGTATGATAAAAATTTCATTATTTTTTATGTTTTTTAAAAAGAAAGTTTGTATTGTAATTAACCTCCTATGCGACTTATCTTGTTACTGTTGTTGAGACTAACTTTTTTAGTGTTGAGATATTTACTATTAAAATTGTCGTTAGCAACGAAAAAGTTAAATTTACTAATTGTAGAAATTTCAAAGCCGTCTTCATTATTTATTGAACATTGATGATGATTGGAGAGTCTCACCCCATCTCCCAAAAAATGTACGCCATTGTTTACACTAATCTCTATTTGCTTGCTTGAAAAATATTTCCCTTTCATAAAATGCGTAAAAGTAAACATTATTAAGTAACAGGAAGAAAAGGATGTCTCTATAGAATAAGAATAAAAATACATGGTTGTGAAACAAAAATGTGGCGCCCCTGAAAATTTGCCGTCCTTAGAGAACTGATTACTCTACCTATTGGGAAATTTGCCCTTGATTGAGTGGCCGTCCAAAAGGGTAACTGCTGGAAAGTTTAATTTCTTAAAACGGTTAACGACGTGCATCTTCTGAAATGGTGAAAGATCGAAGTTGGAAGTAATTAACTCAAGTTGAAGAGACGAACTGTTGTTTTTAATAATGGTGGCAACAGTTTAGTTCATAAACTAACATAATTGCATAGTATAGTTTCTAAAAATAGAAACAACTTTCTGATTTCCGAAAGGCCGGATATAATCAATTGAGGGAGGTAAAACCACTTTCTTTCACTACAGGAAAACCGAACCACGTCGAAACCACTTTATTTTTAATTACCACAAATGAAGTGATATGCGATGAAATAACAAAACTTTCATTTTTTTATTTTAATTATAAACAAAATAATAAATTTAGAAAATATGTGCTTCTTAAATTTTATGATTGGGATTTTAAACTGAGATTGAAATGAGAATTTGAATGACATATTCCTGCACTAACAAGTTTAATGTTGATAGTTGCTGTTGTAGTCTTTTTTTTTTCTTTTTGCAGCACGAAAGAAAAATAAATAAATAAAAAATAAAATAAACTTCCTTTTCGCACTAAACTGATCACGATTCAAGACTAGGATTTCTTGTTGACGTTCCGGTACTACATATTTTTTTCGCCTTCACTCTCGATATGTATGCAGGGCCTGACAAATCGCGGTTGACTTTAAAAAAAAAGTTGACGACTACTTCTATTCGTACAAGAATCTTTCAGCAGCTTGTTACACTAATATTTCCTGCAACCTCTGAGAGATAGTTTGTCTAGTCTAGTGCATATATGATACATACGATGTAATAATATCTCGCTCACTTTATTTTTTTAAACTTTGGTAGTACATTAATGTTATAATGGTGATACAGTGTTTAAACAGTAGACGGATGAAGGACAAAAAATGGCCAAACATATAGTAAATAATTATCTCGCTTGAAAGTTGGTGAACAGTATTGTATATAAGCTCACATTTTCGGTTAAAATTGCATACTGGGGAACAAAAACATTTATTTAGGCACGAACTTTCTATGAAAATTTCATGTTAGTGACAAGCAACGAAATTAGTCACAAAGTTGCAGTTCGTTGATAGAACATTTATTTTGTCAGCTATATTTCCCCACTTTTAAGTTCTTTATTATTCCCGCACATATAATATGAAATTTTTATTGAAAAATGTAGTTCCTAGTAAGCTAGTAGGTTTCTTCCCTAAGTAACAAAAATAGAAAAGAAAAAGTTAAAATGCCCCATTAAATCTTATAGGAAATAAAGAATCAAATTAAAATTTATTTTTTACTAACTTTTTGCTTTTCAGAAAATTTCTATACATTTCACTCTTTATACAAAATCTCATTACTGCCATGTAGTGTCGAGTTTCCACTATTTATTTTAGTTGTACACAATACTTTAATATAAGAAAGAAGTGTTTGTTTTATATGTAACGTATAAGTATTATAATTTAAAATAGTTTTTCTCAGGAAGCTGAGAAAACTTAGAAACTCCTTTTTTTTTTAGAAACTACAAACACAGAAGAGGTTTAATTTTTTTTATAAGGAGCTTTAAACAAAGAAGCTTCTGTCTTTTATCTAAAAATGTGGAATGGAAAAATGTATTATTTTCTGAGATTTTCCAGGCTTGGTTTTGTTTTCTTTTGGGAATGTCGTTGTGAACGTTCCAGTGATTTTTCTTCTTCTTTTGAGCTATTAGAGTACTTTTCTATGGGAAGCTGCTACTATTATGATGTATATTGAGCCTAGTTTCTGTAATGTTTTGTTATAGTATTCATATCATACTCGTACTAAATTTCCCTCTCAATATTGAAACATCAATCGTGTTTTAATGCCAAAAATAGGTACGTAACATTTTTGTTACAGATCTGTAGATTTCTAACATTTGGTTCTTTATGAAGCTTTTCATTGTACGGATTATTACTTTCATTTTTTAAAATGAAGCAAAAAGCAAAAATCCGCATTTTTCTTGGAGCTTTGGCGTACAGTTTGGGAATCGCTGGCTACTTGATTCTTCAGGTTAAAAAAAAAGGAAACATTTTATTTAAGAACTATATTTGTAAATTATTGCATTTTCTTTTCTTTGATAGGACATTAGAAATTTATTTTACTCCGAACTGGGAACACGATACTATGTTTTTTAATTAATATGAAACAATTAGATATCTTTGTTTTGAGTGATATGTGTTCAACAAGTTTTCTCTAATGTAATCAGATTTATTTAAATCCAATTTCACTAATTAGTCCTGAAATATGCCCAATTTACGTGGTTTTCTACACAAATTCATTATTTCCAAAGTTTATTTACTTGTATTAAACTAGTTATATCAAAAATCATAAAATAAAAATCAAGACTGGGATAATTTTTTGGTTGCCAAAACAATTTCTCTCGCCGCTAATTTTTGTTCTAGCAGCCATTTTTGTAAAAAAAAAAAAACTAAACGACAAAGAAGTTTTTAAATTCTGCTCAAACATGAAAATTGTCAATTTAAATAAAGGTTAATGTAACTAAATAATAGAACTAACATTAATTGAGACAGATGGGGTTGGGGAAAGTGACAACCAGGTAGCTAATAATACTGTAACGAGTCCGTAGCTCCTTCAACTTTCTTTAAATGAACATTCCAATCTTGAGGAAGTAACTATAAATTTATTTACAAGTATGTACACTATTTACAAAAGGAGCAGGAAACAATTGCTAAACATCCAGCAATTAGGTAGCAAAACAGTACACTGTACTCTCAACAGTAATTCAGCACCACGTATCTAACGTGAACAGTAATTAAGCAATTACAAAAGCAAAACATCGCCCAAGCGAATAGCGAATAAAACGAGTCACCAGAATCAAATCTGAAAACAACTGACTGCCTAAAAACTGTGTTCAAGGCTATTTATACTCGGAAGGAACATTCTAGCAAAATCCGGAGCATTCTGTTTCATTCATAACATTACGTAATCCATTCAAGAAACTTCTAGTAATAAAAAGAAAAAGAAAAAAAAAGAAAACACTCCGAGCGAAAAATGTCTTCACGCTTATTAAATGCAGGGCAAGTGTAAAAACTACAAAACGTTACAGGGCCGGTATACAAGTGATAAAAGTGATATCTTCAGATACTTTTGCAACATGACGTCAGATAAAACCAAAACTAATGAAAATGATGCAAGGCAGAAAAAACAACAACTATTTACAAGATTTGTAACAATACTAATTATTTTAATCGCCACGTTTTTTTTGGGGGCTAAAATCTTGCTCTACATAATGCGACTGTTTAAATTTATGTTAGGAAGAAAAAAAGAAAGAGCTAGTTAAAGAGTTGCCTTACAACCGCACCAATCCATTCCATATTTTTATCCTTTTATTTCAAAATAGGAAATCGATTCTTTTCTATAAATAGCTAACGAATTAATACGCCTCTTATTAGAACTGCTTATTCACGGAAATTTGTGTTTGATGTACTTCCATAAAAGCGTGACGAGTGCTGAGCTCATTAGTTATCCCTTTGTAAAAGACAATTCTAAACTTATTCACTTTTAGTAAAGAGTTAATCAATAAGTCAAGGATTGTCTCCGACAAAGGGATATTCATATCGTTATCTATCGATTACTCTTGCAAAAGAGCAGGTTGCAGTGCTCATGGGAAGCTTGTTGCTTCTCAAAAGCTCTTTCCCGATGCAACATCCGCATTAAAGTTTTATGAAGTGTCCTTTTTTCCTGCTTATTGAATTCCTTTTGCTGCCTGTTAACAATGTAATTATATTTGGAATAGCTTGTTATTCGATGGGCATAGTCAGTGCTTACTTGAGGCAGTATTTTGTTTGATAATTTTCGAAAAGCACAGTTTATTTAACTTGTATCTGGTGAAGGGATTTTTTTTTTCAATGTGAGTGGTGAGGTGTATGCAACCCCACAAAATTTAGCAAATTGAAGTAGGAACATTTCTAATGATTCTCTTCTGTTATTTATTTAAAAAAGCTCAATTGAAACAGTACCGTAAGAGAGACATGCGTACACATATAAAGACATGTACGTAAACTTTACGTTTCTAACTTTTAATCTAGAGGTTCAGCTCGTCTTCTAGGATATAAGACAACCCACCTTCAGTTAAGGGTTTGTGAATATTTTTAGTGATTTGTCTTTTTCGAGAACTGTTATTAGACTTCAAATAAATTGGCTTGTAAATCGATGTTTCGGTTTGTAAATTTATAAATAAAATTTTAGTTGCTTATAATGCACTAAAGAATAGATCGTTAACTTATAGATCAGGAATACTTCATTCCTAAACATTTTTTCTGGATTATAAGCTTTGTTAAGAATAGTTATGAAGCATTTCTTCGAACTTTCTAATGTTTCCGTTCAAAGCATCTTAACTTGAGCTCAGTGATGAATTCTGGAAGGACCCATATATATATATGCGTAGCACCTATTTCATTTTCAGAAGTTGACTATTTTAGATTTTGCATTATAACCTATACTTCTACGTAAAGATCAAGGTTTGGATTTTTTTCTGATCGCCAGCCGCAGTTAAAGCAAAATTTATTAGTTGCCACTTCTTTCTAGTTACCACATATTTTTTAAACCGAAAATATTTTAAGCAACGAATTAGCTACTACTGTGCTACTGAAATGTAAAAATATCAGATTAAGTAAACATTAACGTTTGCTGTATTTTTAAGTGTTGATTATGGAAACAGTATTATTTAATTTTTAAGAGGAATATTTTCTAATACTGTCGTCCCCGCTTAATCGGTAACGGATAAACGAATAACCCGCTTATACGAATAAAATATTTCGGAGCCGATGCCATAGACGTAATGTTAAAGATCTCCGCTTAATCGAATACCCCGTTTAATCGAATATTTCTTGGAACCGACAGTGTTCGTTTAAGCGGGGCCGACAGTACCTTAAATTTGTTGATCGTTGAAACGAAATTGGGGAGAGTGGCGATCGGGTGGTGAATTAGACTTCGATTTTTAAATGCCACATTTTTTTATTTATTCGCCACATGGCGAGTGGCGACCGTTAATCCTGATATTTACGTCCGCGATAAGAGGTTTCCGTCGCAGAGTTTTCTGAATATATGCCTTTCGGTACAATAAAATGCATTCTTCTTCAACTCCAGCTTTTTGCCTGATGCTAACTGAATTGTCAGACGGCTGAAATTGCACAGACGTGTCTTATTACTCCACCGAAGATTTTTTTTTTTTGCTCCTCTTTCTTCAAAGCTCCATTCTCTTATCTAGACTGCGAATCCAGCCTCGCTATAATAGACAATGGCTGATGAAATAAAAGGCTTCTTGACAGGATCCTTCAATTCTTTTCCATCACTTAGCAGCTAACTGTTTGTTAATGGGGTTATTTATCTTGTTATAGATGACAAATGGTTCGGCAGAAAAAAAAAACTGAGCTCTATTTGTGGCATTTCGCGGTATAAACTAGCCATGCCATATCACTATGCGAAATCAAGTGATTGCTTTAAGAGTGTGCAGTGTCCGCTCAAGACTAAACGCATGTTTTAATTGATTTCTCTTTTAACTGATTTTGGTTTTCCTCTTAGAGGAACACCTTGAATACTGTTAAAACTATGTGAATATGAAAGAGTTGTAGTTGTTTATGGTCAATGTGTTTTGGATATTAGTTGCTATTCCGTAAATAAAAACCAGTTTTCTAGCTAGTAAATATTACGTAAAACAATTTTCCGTGCGATCGCTGCCTCGGTTCGGGTGCCCTCAGCAGCAGAATGTCTTTTTATAATTTGCATTGAAATTGAGAATTCGAAAAATAGTCTGCATGATAAACTGACACACCGGCAAATGCTTAAAAATAAGATGTATTTTTTTTGGCCTATCAAGTACATGCTACCTGTGGATTATGTTTTAGAAAAAACGGTACAAATCTTCGTTCTCTGAATTTCTTTAGACAGTTTAAGTTTTTTTCCGCTTTCGATTAAGGTATAGTCTGCAAACTTTCTCAAGAAGTCGCAGCGTCGGGCTGTCTTTTCTACTGGCTGGCGTCTGTGCTTCATATTGATTGCGTTTGGAGCATAAAATAACTACAGTGCTCCAAACTGTAGTTATTTAAAACTCTGTTTGAAAATATTTCGTGCGATTCAGTTAATATCTGTTTTTGCTATACAATCCTGTATTGCTCATAGGTATAAATGGGAAGATAATAAAACACATTGCATTTTTTAAAAAGTCCTCGACAGTTAAGCAATTTAGTGCTTTAATTTCGAATTTATTTTACCTATGTATATTTTTATTACATCGCGTAAAGAGAAAATATATTTGAGAACTGGAAATGCATTCAAATATCAATAGCAGATATCGGATGTTACTTGATTCGAGTTACATCTCTGGCCTGATTAACATACGGTACTGTGGGATCATGGACTTAGGCATCACAATTTCAGGAGCACCAATACAGAATAAACTTAATTTCTTGCATCTTTTCGCTGCTATTGTAGTAAACTCCGGATTACCCTCTGGTATTTCAAGTTTTTGTGTTCCTTTTCAATTTTTAGCTTTTACAGATTTTTTTTACACTCAATGTAATCATTTTTAGCTATAATGTAAACATGTGTATTTTGTGTTCTTGACTTTTTTTTTAGCTATTGCATTCACTGGTATCATTCTTTATCTATTTTTCGGATTGTCCGTGGTATTCTCTAATCCGCTGTTACCGTGCCACTTTTTTCCGTGGATAATGAGGAGTTTTCTGTACTTTGAAATTGCTCGAACCTTCTGAAAAGTTGCACCTTTACAAGGGTTTGAGCATCACTTGTGCGTGATCGGTCTGGTCACATTGATGCTAATGTCAAATATGAAACTATGCTCTGTTCTTTCGTTGTTTTCTTTTTAGTGAATTAAAGATAACTATACAGAAAAATTAATATGTTTTAACAAAAAATACTACGACGTGTTTAGAATTCTTTGTTGAAAATTTTCTACCAAGCTATTAAAATAAAAACCTTAACCTTATAATTAACTATTGGAAATATGCTGTTTAAGAATTATATTCTTGGAATTGATTCAGAAATACATATGCTTTAATATAAATATACTGTAATAGGTTTCTTATACTCAGATTTCCCTTATTTTAGTTCCTGGTTCCCAAATTACCGTTATTGTATTGACACAGAAAACAATGTATTGAATCACAGTTAATCATCCGTTCAAATAGAATGGACGGAAAAGAATTTTCGTCAATACTCGCTGATTTGGAAAGGCAGTTTTCTTTGATTTCCCTCAAGAAATTGTGACCTATATTAAGAAATAACGTAATAAATCGGGAATACAAGCTTTCATTATACCCTTTAGCTTGCTTGGTGCGTACGGAAGGTCAGGGTTTTGTTTCATTCGTCATGATCGATACGGTCATCGACTCATGTAAGATACCCAGGATGTGTGTTTCTGCTTTTGAAATGGCACTTAAGTCCTATTTATTGCTTTTAGAATACAGCACAACACATGGCTATTTTACTTAATGAAGCCCAATTGTAGAAATGCTTTTGAATAAGTGGAGCTCGGTTGGAACTGTTTGCTGATCATTCGTTCATGATTAGTACGTATAAGTAAAGTAGGGTTATCTCTAACATCTAACTAAAGGTTTGGAAGTACTTCTTGATAAGTTTATAGTCAGTGAAATTCATTTTGGAGGAGTGAAACATCAAAAAGAGTAAAAACCAAAATAGTGATCAATTCCTTAAAAAAACTAGGTTTACGTTTTTTTTTTTTTTCAATAAATCGGATAAAAATTGTAAAAAGTTTGTTTATTTATATATATATTTGAATAATTTCAATTCATTTTTTAAATATTTATGACAGACCAGAATCCTAAAACACAGAAAAAAGATATGTTAATTTATTTAATTAAGGATGAGAGTCATAATAAGAAAATTCCTTTGAGATTCATGAACTTACTTTATTACTCAAATGCTACCAAATAAAATAGAAATGAGCTTAAATAAATTCAAGAATCACTTGTTCCTTAAAAGTATTTCTTTACATTTTACCAAAAGAAAGCTATCTTTAGATTTTTTATTTCCCCTCTCGAAAAATGCTTTAAGCTTAATTTCTTCAGTTAGAGGTAATTCATGCAGTATATTTTAAGAATGGTTTTTTGCGCCTGATGGAATTCGTATACTTCTCTCTATTTTTTCCTCTTTAATTCAGCTTTTAAAGAAGATTAGAAAGCAAAAATAAATTAGTTCTTCTTTTAAAGCATAAATAAAAATACGTAAATTAAATCAAATTAACTGTATTATTAATCTGTATTATTAATTACCGATTAACTGTTTTATTCACATAAATGTTGGGAAAAGATGTGAAAAATATGGTACAGTTTCTCATTAATACAAAAATGCTAATTTTGAACCTATAAAACTCCTCATATTTCTGCAAAGTCATAGTTCTAAAAATGTCTTTTGCACTAAGCTAAAGTAAAATGCTTAAATCAAATTGAAATGCATTATTATTATTTTCTCCTCTCTGAGCTTTCACATATTAAGCAGTACTGCTATTTGTACTCATTGCTAAAAAATGTTTATTTTGGATCGATAATGGTTTAATATAGTGTTATTGTGAAAGTAAAAAATAGCATCGCTTATAACCAACTGTGAACGATAATTCCTTAGAATTTTCGTATATTTTTCTCGAGTTTTGTGTAACGTATTAAAATAAATAAAATAAATTCATCTTTTTTTTCATTTGTTTCATTTTTTTTAAACTTATATTTTTTACATTACAAATTTTTAATATTAAACCGTCACGTTATAAAGAAGGTAAAACGACAAGAGGACGATTAGTGCTTTTAACTGTCTTTTTTTTTTCAAACTGATCTCAGCGGATTTTTTATTTATTTAAACTCTTAAAAGTGTTTTGAAAGGACCTTAACTTTTAAATTGAGAAATAATCCCAAAAACCTGTTCATAGATTAAATCTAAAAGATAAAATAACCAATTTTTAAAGAAAATGGTAATCATAAGCAGATCATATTCTGGAACATAAAAGTAACTATATGATACCGATGGTATGCATTGCTCATACATTCCCAGCAGCAAAGATAAAAGGATACTAAGAAAACAGATAGATACAGTGATATGAGCAGACTTCCCTTGAGTATTATCTATCTCATTACGGTTTCGGTTGATCTAGCAATCAGCTGGCCAGAAAAAGTACGTTGTATGTTGAGCATATCACAAAATAAAGAAATAGTAGCTTATACTGTTAGGGTAGAAAGAAAAAGTTCCTATTAAGATATCTTTCTACAAATTATAAATAGAACCAATCCCTTTTGGGATTTAGGATAGAATTTCAGCAAACAGTTTCTATTTTATATTCTGAAAAATCGGCCTTTCAAATATATGCAATGCTTTAAAAAAAAAAATCAAATGGAAGAGTTGAGTACTTTATGTTAATTATTTATTTTTATTATTATTATTATTATTTTGTAGCTTTTTAATGTGAAGATAACATGATTTGGCATCTTATGCTGTATCTGAAAGTTGACTGGATTTAGCAGTTGTGACACAGAAAATATTAGATCCAATTTGTTTTTTAGTATTTAATTTCAGGATTTACAGTAGAATCTCTGCAATCTCTTTTCACTCGGTATATTCTGAAAGACTATCCGTTCAAATGCATGCAACAATTTTTTCTAGAAATAACGGAATGTTTGTGTATGAGTATTGTAAATTTTTTGTAGTTTGGACGTAAAGATGGAAAGATTTGAATGCAAAGTTTGCTGATGGAGAGCAGATTTTACTTTTATAGATAAAATATTAGAACCGTTATTTTTTAAGGATAGAATTTTGGGATTTAGGATAGAATTTACGCAAACTGTTTTTACTTGACTGCACGGATTTTCCGAACAAGAACGGAACATTGGAGTATTTTATATTTTTGTAGCTTTCTGACATAAATATGACAAAATGTGAGTGTAAACTTCACTGTTGGAGCACTGTTTTTACTTCTACGAAAAAATATTTTGTGCGCAGCATCACAGTAACAGACAAAAAACAGGTAGGCTCTTGTACAGAACACCCTAGGACGACTCCAGATATGTATCACATCCTTGTTTCATTACATGAAATTTATCAAGAGCTTGGACACAACTTTTATATAATGCAAATAAATTTCTAAGATTCCCGGAAAGAATATTTTATTAATATTTTTCTTGTTCAGTTATAGACGCTACTCATGAGATACGTCCATTTGAAAAAATAAATAAATAAATAAATAAATAAAAATCTTTTGTTTGCGTTGTTTTGAAATGTGTACTTTGATTTTACCCGTTTTTTTACTCTTGTAATTTTTTATGAAATAAGAAGGTAGAATTACTATGTTGCGTTTTGTTTTTACATTAAAATACATCAAAACCTTTTAATTTTTGAATGCATCAAATGACACAATGAGTCATTACAAAGTAGAGAGGGGGGGGGGGGATAAGAGAAAGTTGTCAAGGATTAACTGCATTTGCCCTTCTTTTGCACATAATTAAAATAATTGCTTGGATTTAAATTCACTTTTCCAAATTACAGACCATTGCTTAAAAGTTTTTATGCGAAATAATAGGATGAAACAGGTTTCTTTCTCTGCATTGGCATTAAAATCTTCCGAGGTCATTTTTTTTTTTTCAATTTCCGCGTATGTACACGAATTAAAATTATGGCCATGATAAAAGCCACTTTCAATTTTGATTTGAAAGCAAAAGATAAATAATATGCTTTAATGTGTAAATACTATTAAAATCGATTTCCAAGTAGTAACTTCTTAAGGGCGCTTTTCCACTTACCAACACGGCAACGATAAATCGTAAGCGATTGTCGTCATTCGACATTGGAGCACGCAAAATGCATTAAAATATGCTATGTGCTTTTTCGTCGCCCGATTCCAGGACGATTGTGCCGTCTCCGACCGAACGTTGTCGTTTGTCGTCCCATTCGTGTCGGATGGCATCCGTCTCGCCTTTAAAATCGGGACGATATTCATCCATCTGTTTACTTTCTTCGAACGAAAGCAATGGCGTTTAAATTCGACATCTCTGCATTAATAAAATATAAGCTTCAATTTGCAGACGATTGATAAAAGATGTAGCAATAAAAGATTTAAATCATTTTATTTTATACTTTGTTTCATTAATTGTAGCGCAGACGATTTTTAATGCTTCAAAAAAGATTAAATTTTCATTCTGAACTTTCTTCGATGAGCAACACAGTAGTCATGGCATTCAAGTTTGACGTGTCTGTTGTGTGTGAATTAATTGAGCAGTGACCATGACTATGGGATAAGCGAAATATTTTATACAAAAACAAAATTCACAGGGAAAAAGCCCGGGAAGAAGATTTTAGATTTTAGATGACGGCAAAACTTCTCCAGACAAGAAAGAAACAGGTAAGTTCAAAGAGCATTGTTCGTAACTATAAAAATATATTATACACTTTAGATTAAACTACTTGTGTTAAATAACCTTGTCCAGATTTTAAATTTTTACTATTCTTTGTAAATTTAGTAAAAATATCTAAAATCACCTAAAATCTTTTCGCAATTTCTTGAAAAGTGCATAAAACTCGCCTACAATGTAACTTTCTTTAAAAATTTCGTGCACCCAATACCGTCTCTTAATTTGTTTTCTTTTTCTCATGAGGTAAAGCAAATATAGTAGTCGTAATCTGTTAAATTGAGCAGCTATAATAATATACGTGCGAACACAGTGCTGTTTCGAAATGAAATGCGGTGGAAAAATACCCCATTCGGGGAAACGATATCGTTTGAGTGGAAAAGCAGTGCTATAGACGACACGACACCATACTTATCGTTGCAGTATTACCGTCCGACTTTCGTCGTTGTCGTGTCGTCAAGTGGAAAAGCGCCCTAAAGCTGTCCGTCGTAATTTATACTGATATCCCTATTTTTTTTATTAAATTCTTCACATGCTTATAATTTGCTCTTGAAGTGGAGTTACTCCCGTACGAATAGTAAATATATAATTTAATCCGAAAACTGCATTTTTCAGAAAAGAGTTTTGATTTTATATGTTCGTTTTATTTATTTTATTTTTAGTAGCTGTTTTAGAGTGTTCAATCTGCATATTGGATAGGTGTAGATGCAATTTCTGTACCTCAGAACCAGACTAACGTAAGTCCATTTTCGTCATTTTTCGGTAGAGGGGAAAAGCGATTGTCGAATACATCGTCTTTCCCCTCTACTGAAAAATGACGAAAATGGACATACGTTAGTCTGGTTCTGAGGTACAGATTTGTTTTCTGCTTTACATCTTTATTTTGTTATGTTTGTTGCGAGTGAATGTAAATCTAGTCAAAAATTAATTTACGGTCAATGACTGAAACGTTGAGAATATCTTTCGTTTTCAAAAGCAGCTTCTTGAAAAAATATTTGCTTATCCAAATAGTTTTCCCTATCAAAAGTAGGTACAATTATTCAATTCGTCAATACTCGTTTAATTGTGCCTGATCTCTCTCTAACAGATTGCAGGGGTTAAGTTGAATTCAAGTCGTGCATGAAAAGAATAGTTCTTGAAGCAAAAAGTAAACGAAACTGCATTCTGATCGTTTAAAAACAGTTTTAAAAACTGCAGATTTCAATACCCTGTAATTTAAAAATAAACTAATCCTAGAATATGGGCCTGGTTCCACATCAGCAGAAAACCAACCGAAGGAAGAAACCGAAAATCCGGGTACTTTGAATTTAAAGGGAAATGGAAAGTACCCGGATTTTCGGTTTCGGTCGGTTTTCTGCTGATGTGGAGCCAGGCCTTATTTCTCGAACTGTTACTAACATAGAAACTACTGTAGTAATATTAAGTCGTAGATTGACTTCCTTACGTAGATTAACATTTTATTTTATAGCTAAAGTTAATTGTTAAATAATTCTGTTTAGAAATATTCGAGTGTTTAAGCATTTGGCCACATCTTGTATTTTGGTTCAATGTACCTTTTTTTTTGGATTATAAATATTCGAATTTTGTGTTTTGATTAAATTTAGTAAATAATTCTGTTAAAAATGATTTGTAGGAGCTGGCAATTTGTGAAACATTACGTTTTCTGTAAATATGCAAAGTGAAAAAAAAAAAAAAAAAGCAAATGTATCCGCATTAAAATATGTATAATAATTGAAGCAATGCTCGGAAAAGCTTCTTTTAACGTGAATGTAATCAGAATGGCATTCGAATCCCTCCCCGGGCTCACACTAAGGATAATTCCTAGATTGAATTTTTTTACCTTCTTTTTAAGTGGGATTTGTAAGAACATCATGCAATTGAAGGGGCAAGTGCATAAAGGTGATGTCTGACAATTTTTGAAACTTACTTTTTATCATGGATGAGGGTAATTAATCCATCAGTCACAACCCTTAGTCACAGAAGTGGTTGGTAACTAAGAATATAACCCAGTTTTTGAGAAAAATCCATTAAAAAAAATAACACATTTTTTTGGAAGCATTTTCTAGAAATTTAAAAAAATGTCACGTATCACCTTTATCCACTTGCCCCTTCAATTCCTTTTAGTGGGATTTTGGAAAATCGATCAATCCTTTATTTTAATACCTTTTAATATACATAATTATGTATGATATAATAATATACATATTTTGTATGATAGTGGGCTCTCTCTTTTATAACTGTTAAAAATCTGACTGCAGCAGTTCCGACCAAATGTAAAACCTGTCCCAGTTTAGAAACGGCCGTTTCGGGTTCAATAGTTTCGTGCTACCGTTGTGACTTTAAATCATCCATATAATAAAAGTGAACACTTACTCCGGCCGACAGTAGACGGTTTGAGTTCAAAAACACCCTGCAGAGGCTGCGAAAGTCTCTTATTTCATATGCGTCGTAGCTTGAAACTTTGTGTTTATCCTTTCCCTGTTTATTGTGCACCTAAGCGGAAAGGCAATCTTACATCGAGAAATCAGATACTTGATCTTTCTAAAAACTCTAACTGTGATTCTTTCTCGCTAGATAGGAGACGTTTCCTTATTGATTTTTTGCACTGTATTGTTGCTGAGCAAGTGTGGGCTCTTGAAACGTGTTCTTTATTTTACTTATGTTCTTTTTTAAAATAGAGGTTGAAATGCATTTTTACAGCTTTCGGTGTTTTTTCATTTTATTATCTGTACGTAAACTGAATGATGGCACATTTTTTTTTCAAACATTTTAACCCCTTTACCATCTGTCACAAAGTGACTCTTCCCCGTCCCCCTTCTTATGACATATCACTCTACTTTTCATAAACATAAACATATATCGTCGCATCAGAGCACCATTAATTCATCTGATCCTAGAAAAAACGTTAAGATACCCTCTTGTTCTGAGGCGACGATATCATTTGTTTATTTTTTTGTTCCAACTGACTTTTAATTTTTATATTTTGCTATTCAGTGAATAAAAAATAACGTTATTACCATGATGTGTAGTTTTGACTTCGATTTTTTTAGTGTGATCTTTTATCGATATTATTTCTCAGCAGCTAAGCTACACCTTAACACTGCCGTATATTTCTTCATTCTTTTTACCAAATAATATAAAAAATTAATTTTAAATGAGTAATTTGCATATGTTGATTTATATCTGTTTTTGGATTTCGAACTTCCTCAGCATATTATGAAATGGGTATAATATATATATATAATATTCAAAAAGGTTTGCTGAAAGTCAATAACGGTAGTAAGGTCGCATTTAAACAGAATGTTAAATCATCTTATAGCTCAGTATTGGCGTGCCCATTGCCCAATGTAGTACTGTAAAGGCCTTTAATTTCGCGGGCCGTAATTTTCGCGAAAATGAATGTATCGGTGATTTCGCGGGCCGAAAATTTCGCGAATTTTGCATGTACAGAACCGAAAGTTGAAAAAGTCCAAAGTAAAAAAAAATCGCGAGGCCTAAATTTTCGCGATTACGAAGGGCTCGCGAAAATCGCGAAAATTAAGGCCTCGCGAATAAAAAGGCCTTTACAGTATACATTTTTAATGATGTACTGAAGGGGAAGAAAAAATGTCGTTACTCTTAGAATAAGAGCGTTGTAGAACTTATCAACATAAGACGTTTCACGATATAGATTTGCATAAATTAATTAGGTGTATTTCCTAAAGCTTGTGCTAGTATTCTCATTTTTACTATTATAACCTCCAGAGCCTAGGCTTTCGGAAAGGCCATGTAGGCCAGACATTAACCTCTATTTTTACTCATTCCTGTAATTAAACTTATTATTTAGGACTTAAAATCCTGTTTTGGGTGGCTGTAATTAAAGTTATACTGTTTGAACCTGCATAGAACTTGCTTTAACAGACGGAAGTCTCTGAAACTTGGAACACATGTAATACGGGAAAACAAATTTGTAGTACGAAAACACAATTTTAAAATTGTACCACTAAGTTAGAAAAGCGCACGAAGAGAAAACAACAATCTATAGTAGCAAAAACCTTCATTTGGAAACATATATTAGTCATTGTGTTTCAATTACATGTTCCAAACATGTTATGTCGTATAGCTCGTGTAGTGCGAGATAATTTTTTTTAGATTGATAATAGAAGAGGGAGTCGGAAAATAAATTTCCTTCGTGATCTTGGTCAAAGTTATGTATAAAAGTCAAAAATTAGAATGAGGCATTTAGAACAATGCGTAATTTTATTTTTTCAATTAAGTACAAATGACATTGAGACATTTGTCATACTGTTGGATAAGCTTCAAAAATTCCTCCAGGAAAAGATCAGGGATCTGCACTCGAAAAAGCGTTTAACGGTTTGTTTTTGACTTTAGCATTGCCTCTTCCGCCGAAACTCATCAAAGCCAGAAACAGATTGAAGTCACTTGGTGCGAAATCAGTAGTGTATGGCGGATGTTGTAGGTGCTCCTAAGGAAGAGTTGTCATACGGTTTTGCGTTAGACATCGTCGGATATGGTTTCGCATTGTTATCAAACATCAGAGCTCCAGGCCGCTTTTTCTGAAGCCCATTAGCCGTTCAATGCGTCATCCGTATGCAAAGCCCTGATGTTTTCTTGGATGACGTTTTGAAGCTTATCGAATAGTATTCCAAATTTCTCATATATTGCTTGGTTTGGTACTTATGTAAACAAAGTTGTATCGTATCTTTCATGTATCCTTTTATTATTTGACTTGCCTCTCTACACAATCATACCTCTGTCTACACAATCATCGGATGAAACTTATTTTACAACTCATTCCCCAACTCCATTTCGAAAACTGAAGCTTGGTCTTAATATATCTTGCATCATCCTGTTTTAAGAGTTTTCTCTTTAATTATATATCTCATTGTTAAAGTTAAAAACCTTCTTGTAAATAATTTTGCTAGTCCTTATTACATAAAGCTCTTTCAAAGTTTTTTCTTTTAGGGGGAAATATTGAAATCACCATTTAAATATTCCAATGGAAAAAAGTCATACACAATAATCACATGAACTGTTGTAAATGCACAGATATACCGGGGGAAAAGTTTCACTTTGTTCAACCTTTCCTGGAATAAAAACTTGACTTTTAATATCAACTTTAATGTTTTATCACAATCAAATTAAGTCTTGACGCGAAGCAAGAAAATCTTCGCAAGTAAGACTTTGCTAACGAACCATGGATTAGAAGATTAAACTGCTTGCCTGCAATCTGATTTTTGGCGATCCCAATTTAATATAAGAGCGATTCCATACCAAATCACCGAAAAAAAAAAAAAGTTGGTCGCACGACCGACTCGGATTTTTTTTTAATTTGGTACACAGATTGATGGTATAGAGGTATGAAAAAGCCCAAAAGGAAAGTTACCTGCTCCACTTATTTTCTGAGATACATGCCCTCAAAGTTTGTCCGCCACGTCAAAATACTAAAAAAGTGATGTCATTTAATCATTTTTTATAAAAAATCGTACTCATGCAAAATAAAAGTGTTAGATATCTATGGAAACTAGTTACTCCAGGCATTCTGAAAAAAAATTCTAGAACGTTCATAATGAAAATTGCCAAGGTACAGGGCTCTTTGAAGTTGTCACCACAAAAACTTGATTTTGCAGATTTTGCTAAAATTCAGGCATTTATTACAAAAAAAGGCAGACAAAACCAAAGGTTTTCTCACTTTCTGGTAGTGTACAGGTTCTCCCTGTAGATTGCTACGCAATAAATTTTTTGGGTTTCTCCTTCTTTCTTGGAAATATTTTAGCTTAAAGATAAGCCGTAAGGCAAAAAATGCGTTTTTGGCCATCTTGGCAGCCATTTTTCTCATAAAGGGGGAGCAGTAGAAACTTCAATTTTTTTTTTAAACAAACCACTGATATGTTAGCTATTCACAGGAAAAGAGTTTACTTTTGGTTATTTCTCCCATTAAGAGATATCCTGCTGACAGTATATGCATGTTTTTCGCGACGACCATATGCTTTTGTTCCCCCTCTCATGGACTTAAAATTAATTAAACCAAAAAATAATGATATATTTATTATTAGCTGTATTATCTACCCAATATGTCATGAAATTTAATTTATTAAATCATTGAACAATAAATTAGATAATTGATGAAAAAAAGAAAAAGTATTTCTCTGATGCCTGAGCATTATGCATTCATAATTATAAAGCACTAAATACTTTCTTGAGAAATTAATTAACATGAATGAGCTCTAAATATTTATATTATAAGCAATACCCAATCTTGTGATTGGGATACTCCTGCTTTTAATTGAAGAATTTCTTGAATATCACATGAATATCAGGAAAATAAATGAGGTCTTTTCGTTTGATGTAGGATATTTTATGACAAACTTCATTTGATGGGTTACTAACTGAGCATGGTGATAAAGAGCTATTAATTTCAGCATCGAATTCCATTTTACCTTATTAACAGTTAAATATTTACAAAACAATTAAATAAATAATTTAATATAAAGCCATGCTTGAAGGATTAAAATTAGTGCAACTAATTTATTCCCATACTGATCTTTACAAAATTGACATGCGTTGAGCACTGATAAGAACTGACAAGAAAAAGTTTACTCACTAAAATATTAGTTCACAGATACTATAAAGCATACATTCTATTTTCCACAAAATAATACTGCAACAAAGAACAAGGGTATCCTCCTGTTTATAGCCATCAATCAGGAACATCCAATCACAAGATTGGGTATTGCCTATGAGATAAATATTCGAAGCTCCTTTATTTTAATTGATTTTTCAAGAAATTCTTTAGTACCTACCCCTTTATACCCTTGTTCTTTGTTGCAGTATTATTTTGTAGAAAATAGAATGTACGCTTTATTGTATCTGTGAACTAGTATTTTAGTGAGTAAACTTATTCTTGTCATGTCTTATCAGTGCTCAACACATGTCAGTTTTGTAAAGATCCGTATGGGAATAAATTAGTTGCACTAATTTTAATTCTTCAAGCATGGCTTTATATTAAATTATTTATTTAATTATTTTATAAATATTTAACTGTTAATAAGGTAAAATGGAATTCGATGCTGAAATTAATAGCTCTTTATCACCATGCTCAGTTAGTAGCCCATCAAATGAAATTTGTCATAAAGTATCCTACATCAAACGAAAAGACCTCATTTATTTTCCTGATATTCATGTGATATTCAAGAAATTCTTCAATTAAAAACAGGAGTATCCTAATCACAAGATTGGGTATTGCTTATAATATAACTATTTAGAGCTCATTTATGTTAATTAATTTCTCAAGAAAGTATTTAGTGCTTTATAATTATGAATGCATAATGCTCAGGTATCAGAGAAATACTTTTTCTTGTTTTCATCAATTATCTAATTTATTGTTCAATGATTTAATAAATTAAATTTCATGACATATTGGGTAGATAATACAGCTAATAATAAATATATAATTATTTTTTGGTTTAATTAATTTTAAGTTCATGAGAGGGGGAACAAAAGCATATGGTCGTCGCGAAAAATATGCATATACTGTCAGCAGGATATCTCTTAATGGGAGAAATAACCAAAAGTAAACTCTTTTGCTGTGAATAGCTAACATATCAGTGGCTTGTTTTAAAAAAAAATTAAAGTTTCTACTGCTCCCCCTTTATGAGAAAAATGGCTGCCAAGATGGCCAAAAACGCATTTTTTGCCTTATGGCTTATTTTTAAGCTAAAATATTTCCAAGAAGGAGTGAGAAACCCAAAAAATTTATTGCGTAGCAATTTACAGGGAGGACCTGTACACTACCAGAAAGTGAGAAAACCTTTGGTTTTGTTTGCCTTTTTTTTGTAATAAATGCCTGAATTTTAGCAAAATCTGCAAAATCAAGTTTTTGTGGTGACAACTTCAAAGAGCCCTGTACCTTGGCAATTTTCATTATGAACGTTCTAGTATTTTTTTTCAGAATGCCTGGAGTAACTAATTTCCATAGATATCTAACACTTTTATTTTGCATGAGTACGATTTTTTATAAAAAATGATTAAATAACATCACTTTTTTAGTATTTTGACGTGGCGGACAAACTTTGAGGGCATGTATCTCAGAAAATAAGTGGAGCAGGTAACTTTCCTTTTGGGCTTTTTCATACCTCTATACCATCAATCTGTGTACCAAATTTAAAAAAAATCCGAGTCGGTCGTGCGACCCCCATTCGGTGATTTGGTATGGAATCGCTCATAAGTAAAGTGGCGGAAATGCCTCCTTTTTCCCGCAGCTAATCGTACGTTATTTTCCGTATCTTCCTGAATTCGGGAATTATTAAGAGTCTTCATTTTCTGCCTTTTGTTCTGGAGATTATTTTTCCTCGCTTCCGGCTCTGAAGACTTTAATGACACATTTAAAATTGTCGTCGCAGAAAGAATGGCGAAATTGGAGGAGTTTTTTTCACTTGGGAGAAAGTGGTCACGAAAGTAAAGTTTGTGCAAATTGTTAAAATGGCTAAGTTTGGAATAGAAAGTTATTTTGTTTGGAATCAAGTGATTTGTTTCAAATTCTCTTTTTTTTTTTATAAGTGACATTAAAATTCTTTACATTTTCTTAAAACTAGTAACATACGGATCACGTAGATTTAAACATGGTTATTTTGACTTACGCAAATTTTAGTTTTGGCTTCAGTTTTTAGTTTGCTGCGTTAGATTTTCTCTGGGCGCATTATGTTACTTTCCTTGGTACTATTAGCTATAGTACTTTCTGTGATTTACAAGACTTGTTATTAAACAAGTGTGTAAAATATTGTACGAAATGGTGTTGATTTAATACAACCACCACGCTTTGAATTCATGCATACACAAATGTTTTTTTAATTTACCTGAAAAATGCCCGGTTGCCAGATTTGACTTGTCCGTAAAGTGTTCACAGGAAAAAAGATACGCACACTACGCTCATTATTATCGGCTTATTTACTTCAGCAACACCACATTGGAGGAAGGGGATTCTTGTTACCAATAGGTTTCGTTCCATTTGTCATTCACTCGAAATATTATTCAATAATTTTATTGTAAGAAGGGTCTTTAAATTTAATAAAACTATAACGCTTTAAGCCCGTACATGCATAAAAGATAATATTTATAGTGTTAATAAACTCAAATAGGGTCGGATGCCCTTTCATCCATAAGTTTACTTCTTTTCCATTGTAAAAAATGTTCATTGAAACCCCGAAAAACGCGTCTTCAGTTTCCTGTGAATTTGTGCTCATTAATTTTATTATTTAATCTTCAGGACAAAAGTACTGATTTTCATGTATACTAGCTTATTTTGTTTTTTTAAAAAAGTTTTGAAACCGAGAAAGGGAGAGGAGATTCGATAAGAATTCCACATAATGAAATTTATGAATTCCCAGAACCATAAAAACGTACTGAAAAGATGTGAGTAAACATTTGAATCCTAAGCAAGAATTATTACTTGAAAATAAGATACGTAAGATTGTTGTTAAACAATTTGACTGGAAACTCCTGAAAAATAACTACGAAAATATGGAAGTCACTTTTGAGAGAAATGAATGTCTAACACCTTTAACATTTTATCAATAAATTCAAAAATATAATCTGACAACATTTCAACGAATCTCGTTTTATCTGTTCTCTAAGTAGGTACAAACCATTACAACCAGTCCTTTCAATTCGCCATATTTAAAAATTTAGGCTCCATTAGTCCGATTGACGTTTTTCTTGCCATTATCCTCGAATTTATTTCTTTCGCGAGGAATTATAATTCACTTCGCTTTCATTGTTTCGGGATTTCATGTTTGTCTTTTTTTTCTTTTTAGAGCCAGCTAGTTGAACGTTCGAACCGTTTCCCACATCCTTGCGAAGATTAAAATAAATATGTAATACAGCTAGAGAGAGAGTAAGCGCGGTTATTTCTTTTTGCTGTGAAAATAACTTTTCGGATTTAACTCGAGCCCTGAAGGTGTTCCCAAAGGAATCGTCGTGAGAACATAAGAAAGCGGGAAGTTCGTTTTTTTGCCATCAATATTAAGGATTATGGTTGCGTCTCTTAGCTACCCTTTGCGGTCATTTCGCACTTACTTTTTATCATAGACTACTAATATATAAACAGAACTACTGCAATATCCTTTCCGTTCGTAAAGTGACCCAGAAATTTTTAAATGCTATTTCAAAGCTGTGGAAGATATGTCTTCAACTTGCGAAGGGCGTAGAAGGCTTCTATTAAAAAAAAAAAAAAAAAAAAAAAAAAAAAAAAAAAAAAACACACACACACACACACACAAGACATTTCAAAAGTGTCTATTTCAAACAACCTTAATTAGGGACTGGAAAAAGGTAGACAACCGTGCTTTTTCGTTTTATTTACAACTTTTGCTCTTCATATATGTTAACAATTTTAGGAAACTCAATGAGGATAAATTATTCATTTTTGGGCACCTTTTAGCGCTTTACAACCCTGATTAGGGGTCCAATACAGATAGAAACTCTTACTTTATCCTTTTATTTTGTATTTTTTACTCTTCATTTATAATAACTATTGTAGGAAACTCGATAAGGGTAGGTAACACCTAGTGATATCTTAGACTATCATCTGAATACAGAATTTTTTTAAGTGTTAGGGCCCTGCTCCACATTGACGTAAAGCAGAAAATAAAGCAGAAACGTAAAATGGATTAAATGGTGTTCCTATGGAAAGTACCCGGATTTTCGGTTTTTGCCTTCGGTTTCGGTCGCGTTTTCCGCTGATGTGGAGCACGTATTTCTGAAATTAACGGTTAAAAGGAATTTAAAAACAAAAATGATGGCTAGCTATGAAGATATTGAGGTGCATTATCTAATGAAAAAAAGGGATGAAACAAGAAAAGAAAACACCTAAGCAACTATAATCAAACGATTTCACAGCTCGCAAAAAGATATTGATGCTTGTAGAAAATCAACAAAATGCAACGTGATCAATACCTAAAAAATAATGCTCGAAACATATTACAAAATGCCAGATGACAAGCAAAAACCGTCTGCTCCTTAATGTTAAGAAAAGTGAAGAGAAGTAGAAAATAAAAATGTAAATTGGAAAAAAAAACATACTAAACGGCTAGCAATAAAATATTCGATTCTTAAAACGTGAACGAAAGTTATAAATGAAAAAGGAAACTTCGGTAAAAATGTTTTATTTCATTAGCAACTCGGAAAGTGTATCAGCAAAAGCCGTTGTGCTATTCTCAAAGAGTTGATCTTTGTTTTTTACTGCAGCTGAAAAAAGGCACCTGCGGTATTAGTACAGTCTCACGGAAACGAGATATTTTCCTTCGTTTTCTTGTTAATAATCACGCACGTGCTCTTTGTCTTACTTTTTTCCCCCCTAATCGTCTCTTGAAAGCTCTTTTTTATTTATCTTGGTTTTTCAGGATTTATTAAAAACTGTCTTAATACGGAACAAAATGGGTTAAAACTGTAAACTAAAGTGGAACCTAGTTAATTCGAAAACGCTTAAAACGAATCGCTGCTACATTTTCGATTCCCTTCCTATTGTTTGTTGTGTTATTGTTTGGTGGATAAGACGAACTACGGTTAAAACGAATTGAATTTAAAGGTTCCTTGGGGTTCATTTTGAAGTTCGGCTGTATCCCACATATCGACTGATTAGAAGTTAAATTTTGAAAGTCATTCTTTTCTTTGACACTCTTGTTAGCACCTTAAATTGTCTTTAGGCTGCATACCCAGCTTTATTAGGTTGTTTATATTTTTGAAATATTTGCTTAAATTTACTTCAGAGACAAAGTAAGGTAAGTCACATTATCTGTGCTTTGCAGGAGAGCGTACAAACGTTAGTCTGGTGAGTACAATGGTTGAAATTCGCGCTCTTATAACACTGGTAAATAATCAGAAAGGACATTCTTTTTTGCAAGGAGTTATGTTGTTATGGCTCACTGCGCAATAAAGCTCTATATACAATACAGCCATAGCCTGAGAATCACTTTTTTTTCTGGACCCAAAAGGCACAGAAAAAATAATTTGTACCCTTCCCGCTTTTTTTTTTTTTTTTTTTTGTTAACAAAAAATCCCTTATTAATTTTGGTTACAGGATTTCAAACTTGTCCCTTGAAGGGGTAGTTTCTTATTTGATGCCTTTTTTATAAGATGGTAGCAAAGCATCAAACTGGTTTCAGAATTTTGTAGTTAATTATTTCTTTGCTTGAGGGATTAAGTAAAAATAAAACTTACATGAATTTAAACTGTATAATTGTCGCTTGAAGTTTAACTGTAGTAAAATTTTCATTTTAGTGGGTCAAGAGTTTTGTCTTGAAGTTTAAAAATGATATAAATAGCTGAAGTAAGATTATTTAGAGTTCACTAATAATGGGTTTTTGATGTTACATTTGAGGTTAATAAGCTCGATTTCGGCTCTATTTATTCAGGTCGCAACTTCAGTACAATGTTTTACTGTTATTGTTTTTTTCTTTTATTTATTTCAGTTATACGTTTGTTTTTTAATGTAACGTAATCGTTAGTTTTTCGTTTATAAACATAGGATGGTTTATGCATTCGCAGATTTTTACTGGCAACGAAGTTATGTGCAGCTAAATTACCGTATATTTACAAACGATTTTTCAGACTGACATTTATTTTGGGGCCACAAAGGGGCTTCGTTTACGACCAGAGTTTGCCCCCACCTAAACCCCTAAAATTTCTTTATAAGGAAGGAGTTTGGTGAGAGAGGTCATAGTTCGTTTACATGGAGCCCAGACGGTGTTTACAATTGATTCACGTTCTCAGTACGGTGAGGGAGCTCAAGCAGTGATGAAAATTGGTTCAATTTATGTTCTACACCGAAGTTGGTGTTTATTGTATGCCACGTGCTGCTCCCAAGATTTTCTCCGTAGATAATTCTAGCAATTTACTCGTCCCCGTTAGTCTGAAGTCTTATTTGATGTGGAAGACTACTTATATATATCGCAGCTCTAGTTCCGTATAGGGGCCAATCCGTTAATTTTTGCCAGCCTCCTGTTTTTGAAATTTTGTAAAAAATAGTCCGGACGTCGAACATGTTTGTATAAAAATTAGTATTTAGTCAGTGCCAGGGGAGTTTACATTTATTACTATTTCCAGCTATTAATGCAAAAGGAAATGTGAATTAACTGAGTGGTCCATATAAAAAAGACAATATCTTTAATGCTTAAGCATGCAATAACATTTATACAATCAGTTTCACATGAAGTTTTTCTATCGGCCGTGTGAATTCAAATAGCATAGAATCACCCATAATATATATTTGATTAACAATTAATGAGTAAATATAAAAGTGAATGAATTAGAAAATAAGTGAATGTATGAATAAATAAGTGACTTATCAAGTAAAGGAACGCAAGTTGATAAATTAATAAATGAATTCTCGAGTGATTTAATCAATGGTTGAATAAGTAAACCAAATGAAGTAGTTTCACTTTGCTGCGCATGCTCTTGCCAAATTGTACAAACTGTGATGACAAAAATACCCTCTAAAAACGTTTATTTCCGACAGTGCTTGAGATGTTCATTAAATTCTTTTCAAAATGATGAAAAAATTGATGCATTGACAAAAATTCCATCATTTTTGTTCTTGACAAAATATTTTCGCTTTCAAACAAGAAATATCTTGCTCTGGCTGGCCACTGGAATTTGAGCTACTACCTATTGAATTGTCTAATCTACATTACCTTTCCTGACACTGTTCAGGAAATTCCACAAATTGCTCCAACGTTGGAAGTCGACCAGGAAAGCGAGTTCATTTTACTTGATGGAATTTCCGAAGGAATTCCATTATTTTATATGGATATTTAGTGGAGCATTTGTATGGATTAAAAAAATTCGTTTTTCGAAGAAAGTAATTAAAAAATTATGTAATTTCATTACTTTTTTGACCAACATCACAGGTTTGACTGTCGGTATTTTACGTTGTCTTTTCAGTCTTTTTTTTTAATAATACATTATTCGAATAAAACTATATTTTGAAAATTAATGTTTTTATAGGGCATGTTTGAATTTCTCTCAATCTAAACGTAATGCCGTACATCACTTGCAAAATTATTTGTCTTATTCTAATATCAATTCAAACACAATTTTATTTTCTGAAAAAGGTTCAAATCCCTCTTATTGGGCAAATTATTCCCTTCTACTTTACTTGCTCTTTTTGGAAAATGAGTAAAACTTGTTAAACAATGAATAAACTACTAACTACTACAGGGATTGTATTGAATAATGTATCACTCTTATGTGGATCTAACACTTATAATAGATTTATTTCACGAAAATGTAAAAAATCTGGTATGAATTTGTTACATTCGTTTCGAAAGGCGAAAGTGTGAAAGGTATATATTTTGAAATATCAGAACAAATGTAGTAAACACAACTTTAGATTTTGAATAGACTTCACGTGGGGATGTCACGTTTCAGAGAAATTCTTTTTCGATTGCCGTCGCAATTTTAACGTGCAAATATGTTTTCAACACCAAATTTGCGAACAAATGTTATTCGTGTATCTTTGTTAATTGCCGACTTATAAAAGGAGACCGGGCTAAGTGAGAATCTTATAAAATTATGATTTTTTTATTACTTGTCTTGTCCCGTAACTTCCGCTCCTTCTCGAAAATATAGCATACGAACATACATGTTTTTTTTATTTAACACTAGACTGCCCGAGCTGTCATTTTGACTGTTTCAATTGGAAAAACAATTTTGTATGTAATGACACAATTTCTTAGAATTGTGACTTTTTATGCAATATGTAAAAGCTTTCATTAATTATTGTACTTACTTTAGCCCTCTCCTCCCTCACTTTTTGTAAGTACAGGTCACTTCCGATTATCCACGGAATTGGGTGGCACGGGTATTGCGGATAACGGAAATCGCGGATAATCCGAAAAAAAAAGCATAAAATAAGGGGTAAAGAAGATAAAAAATGTCTTTTGCTTAAAAATAATTGCATTACACTTAAAACGTGATATGTACAAACAGTGACGATAGGTACAGCATAAAAAATTATTTGTATTTGATGTTCTCAAGCATATAAAATCTAAAGAAGTGGTACTTACGATAACGCCCAGGTAAAATAATTTATTGGATGGTACACCGCACTCTTGGGTAAGAAATGTTAAGAAGAAATAAATTTAAATTCTTTCTTTTTCAAAAAAAAAATAAATTGTGTCTGTTTCTTTTTCGAGAACCTCGCGGATAATCGAGAGTTTACTGTATATGGGAAAATTGAATTTTCCTTAGCAGTCAAATTGACTTGCTTGGGCAATCTAGTGTTAAGAGTTTTGAAAAAGGAGCCGTTACCACTTCCGGTTGCCAAGAAAACAATAAGCAATCCTTACTTGTTCAAAGGGGGGGGGGGAGGGAGACAACTGTTGTCTTGATTAAAGGAAACCAAAGGAAATAATACCATTTAAAATTACATTCATATACATCCACAACGGAAAGCAAATTGAAACTTTGCACTCTATTAGCTTTTCAGGTTATTAACGATATTCTTTTCTGTTCTTCCCCCCTTCAAGTTTACTTCTGTTTCTTAAAGGTGATGAATGAAGGTAGAAATCCCTCGCAGAGTCCTCTCTCTAGTGTTTTTCAAGGCCGTTAACTGTTGGCCTTCAATGGCAAGGTGACGTTAGATAGCGGAGGTTCAAAAAGAATCGCTTTTTGTGTGGTTGGCTTTATAAACTTACGTCACATGCTAAATATTCGTTTTTTTTTTTTTTTTTTTTTGCTACCTTACATTTGCCTGAAGTTGAAGCTTTAGTCATCGACCTGGTATTCTAAGTAAGTTTCAAAGAAATGAAATTTGTATTCTATGCCTTAGAAATCTCACATTCCATGTAGAACAGCTAGAGCTTCGAGCTGCCGTCTTTCCTTTTGAACATTTTGAATCGCCTTAGATTTATTTCTGAATAGTTTTTATTCTATTACATTATGTATTAAAGATTCTTAATTTCGAAAACCTGATTATTTTTGTTTTGAAAAAAGCTGTTAATTTCTTTTTTTTACACTTGATTCATAGCATAGGAAATCTTTCGAGCAAATGATATAACAATTGGAGGAAATTAAAGGCCTCTACTTAGGCAATAGACTGTGAAATGATACTCAGTGAATAAATTTCACTAGATCTTTGCTCTGTTCTTTTTAAAAATAATTTTCGAAAATAATGCCCCCCCCCCCCTTTTTTTGACTCTTGTATAAGTCGATTTTGTTCCAATTATTACCTTAATTGCTCACTAAAATTTACCACCATTTTGAGCTTAGTCGAATCATTCGAATTTACAAAAACTTGGAATGCAGCATTTGTTTGCTGTTCTTAGCATAGAAAGAATTTTGTTTCAAATGAAATGTTTTTATCATGATTATCTTTCAGGATCACGTGCCATTCGATAATCATTTGTAGTTACTTTACTGTTTTAATGAACGAAAAGTAATTTGTATGAGGACTTACATTCAATTTTCAACATCATTTACAGTTACATTCAAGTTTTGCCACGGTAACGAAATTAAAAGTTACGAAAAATGAAAGGAAAGAAAAGCATAATAATAATAATAATAATAATAATAATAATAATAAAAAACCAGGTAAGAAACGGTTATTTTAAACAACATTTGGGGAGAAAAAAAAAAGTCAACTTGTCTCGAACCCGTATTTTAGGAGTATGAGTTTGGAGCATGACCACTTGCGTTACGGAAGATCCAGATGTTTTAATCATAACTTATGCTTAAAATAGGGGCGAACTTTTTTTCTACAGATGTAATTAATTAGACTCTTGAATTGAAGACCAGACTTTTGTCTGTCATCGGAAAATCACTTCGTGTACAGTTGTTTCGTTTTTGTTGTGGCGTTCCCTTGACACTTGCTCTAAAGTCTGAACTCCAGAACCATACAGTTGAAAAATCAAAATTTCTAGTCCGGATTGAGAAAGAAAGAAAAAAAAATAAATAAAAGGAAACGAAAATCATTTGGAGGTGCATCGTCCGCCTTTTCAAACCAACTGTCTACCAACTTGCAGGTTAGTGCCATAGATTCTTCTGAAAACCGCTGCCCACCCACGCACTGAGATATTGCCTTGAAAAGGTGAAATAAGTGAAGGTCAAAAATAGTAAAGAAGAGCAATAAAATAATTTTTTAATCAAATTTGCACCGTAAATATTCTATCAAGAAACTCACTCCTATGAGTTAGAAGGAGTTACTCCATGACTTCAGTTCTGGGGGGTAAGACTCTTCTCTACGGAACGAGGAAAAGGAGTGTTTATTAGAGCGGAGAGTAAAAACGTTTTAATTTTGTTTTTGCCCTAGTGCGTAAAAGTTTTTACTGATGGATATGTTACATTCGTAAAGTTTCGGGAAAAGCTAAAAAATCTTCTACATGCAGGTGAATTTTGGGTCATTCCATGTCAAATCAACAAAATTTATTTTTTTCCTCACTTATACTATGTTAGATTTTCTTTAAACTTTCAAAAGTCTCACCTAAATAACACCTAAAAGAGAGAAAACATCTGATGTTTTTATGGAAGTTAACTCGCCTTCCAAACTGTAGCATAAACATTCCTCTTCTTATCCGTCATCAACTCCTTCAACTTGTGCATCTACTAGTTAAGCGCATTAATATTTTAGTTATGTATTTCATGTGCAGTACTGTACATTGTTTTTCATTGGTTTAAATAAGAAGTAAACTGGTTTGGAACGGATTCATCCAATTTATGATATATTTCATGCGAAAAAAAAAGATATCTTTTCTTACAAATTTCAATTCCAACTACCTTCAGTAACAAATTTTTTCCGAGTTAGCGAGGTTCCTAGGTTAATGATTAATGGGAAATACATAGTCAAATTATATTAATTTCGTATTAGGCATTAATCATTTATCTACATAATACATCAATATCAAGACATTTAAAAAAAGTGAAATTTGTTACTTTTCCGTTTTGTTTAACGCCGGTCTACCATTCTAGCAATAAGCTTTTTTTTAAAACAAAATTTTCACTTTGTACGTGACATAAAGCATAGAATAGCTAATTGTCTGAATTTGAAAGGAAAAGCACGAATTTCACTCGACAAATATTTTACAACGCTTCTTTAAACTCATTTAATAAAGTGGCGTTTCTTCTATTGACTGAGATCGAGCTCCGATCATAACTCAAGTCCCTAATGATACATATCCTTTCGGGTCAGTTGCAATTTCACAGTAATTATTTGAGATCGTTTTCTTCCCTGATGCTTTTGACGTTTCCGATATTAACATTTTCTTCAAGTTAGTTTTAATAATTACTTTACCGGTATTTTCGTTTTTTAAATGAGGATTTGATTTTTTTCTTTGTCTATTAAGGAAGTGTTTTGCTGTCTTAGCATTTTTTTTTTAGTTCTTGGTAAAATTAGTTAAATATTAATGGATAAAATCGATGAATATTCTTTGCATGTGATTCATTAAAATGAAATGTATTAATTGGAATGTCTTTATAAGAGTTGTTAATGTATGACACTAAACCTTTTAAGAAAGAATGTGATGAGTCATAAATAAAATATTAGCAATAATATTTTTCACATGCTCAAGTAAGATGTAGAATTAATGAAATAATAAGTCAAATGCTTTTTTTTCTTTTATGGAACATTCCATGAAAAAGCTACCATCTTGTCCCGTACGTGACGCTCGTGTATTTTATTAAAAATTAGTGATTTTAAAGGGACGAAATTTTAATGGAGAACGAAACACGAACCGATGAGGATTTCTTGGGCAAAGAACTTTGTTCATTACCTTTTAAAATCAGTGTTTTCTAATGAAAAATAAGAGCATCACGTGCGGAACAAAATGGCGCCGTTTTCGTGGAATAAACCTAATGATTTGGTTTTACCAACTGATAAGTATATTTTACGCAGTGAGAAAAGAGGAGGAGGAGAGTATTGAAGTTATATCATAGGGGGGGGAGGGGGGTAGGCTCTGATTTGTAATGAGATACCTTTCGTAATTTTAGAGGACATTCAAATAAATTCAATTACTATTTAACTACTTGTCTTAAGAGAAAAAGAATAACATTCATTGGCAACAGGGGAAAGCTGAATCTTTGTCCTTGTCTCTCCCCTGCAAAAACTATTTTCAGGTAGTTTTTTTTTTTACTTTGCTGAAAAACGCGATAACATTTCAATGAAATTAGGAAAGTTAGCGTCATTTCTACTTAAAACACAATTTACCGTAAATTTGGCCGTTAAAAAAATAATTTGTTTTTCAAAAAAAAAAAAAAAAAAAATGTAAATTACGTATTTGCTTAAAATATTTCTTTGTGCGAGTACAGGAGGAAACGTCCTCTAGGCAATGTCAGTACTGGACTTGAACCCAAGCGGGTCATATTTTATGATCATCCCTTGATTAAGTTCTCAGAAGTTATTTGCATATCATGCGATTCATCCTTACCCAATTAAGTTTTTCAATAAGAGATTGAAGGGCTTAATGCAGTATATGCTTCAGAAATAAGATATACATAAGATATTTTTTTTCTTCAAATGTATATAAAAAATAGGTCATTGCTCCTCGTGATCAGATTGATTTGTTTATACAATCTGTTTATAAAGTATCATGTATGTGATGAAGGAAATTAAGTATTTTGCTCAACTCTTGATTTTATAAATCTAAGAACCAGTGGCGCTAACGCTAATTTGATAGTATTTTTTTTAGAGATTGTCTAAATTGTGTTGTTGATTGTTTGAAACGTGTCTGATTTTTACTTGCAATTTGTAAATAACTTATCAGGTCATCAGAATGCATATTTCATTAAAGTTCTTGCTCTACTCATCCTGATAGAATCAACCGTAATGAAAAAGAAGTGAAGAAATATAAAACTTGAACTTGCAGACAAAAATCTCATTAATTTTTAAACTTTACAAACTATAAAAATAATAATGCATTATCGTAACAACCCATATGCATTCTTATGAACTAATTTTATTTGGTTTGCAAACGAAAATTCTGTAATTAAATCATCAAATTCTTAAATATTTAAACATCTCATCAGTGGTGACAAAATTGAACTCGACAATCTGAAGCAAAGTATCTTGCCAAATTGTGCAAATGAGTTTACCCTGAAGATTCTCATCACGTTTCTGGAAATCCTGCCAACTTATTTCACTTGCCATTTGCTACGAAACATTGTTTATGAAATGACTTAAAAAAATATTTACAACTACATCTGTTAAATACGATTATTTGACGTTCATCCATAAGAGCAACGGCCCCCTTGTTGATAAATAAAATATATTGCCTAGTGGTGTCGAGTTAACTCTTTTAGAACTGTAATCTCTGAAGGATACAAATACAAATACAAAAGATGACGACCAGCTACAGGCTCTAGGCCCAACTAGGCTGGTCCTAGTCAAATTACAATCCCCAATAAATATCCAAGGCCCTCTTAAAGCTATCAACTCCCTTACTCATAACAACCTCCTCTGGTAAGCTGTTCCAGGTGCTCATAACCCTACTGAAATAGTAATTTTTCCTCACCTCTAGGTTAGCCTGAGACTTAAATAGCTTAAAACAGTGTCCACTTGTCCTGCTTTCTAAACAAAAATTTAGCCCATCAAGATAATTCATTTTGATAAATTTAAACAACTGGATCATGTCCCCTCTGACTAATAATATTGAAGTTTGGATGTTTTTTATTTATTTTTTAAATTTAATATAAGCATAAACTTTTGTAAAATTATAAGAATCTAATGTTTCTATGGATTAAAAAAAATATATAAAATCTTTAAATTATTTATATCATGTAAATTATAAAACAAACTCAAGGAACATACATATATTTCTCCTTTGGTCCTTAGAGGTTTAAAAAGCCCACTTAATGCTGTGTATTCAATTTATTATTTCACTAGAAACTTCTGGGTGCCGATACAGTGCAACCGATTTGTGCAGTGTTAAGCTCTAGAGATAAATAATACAGAAATCTTCTGAACAATTGCAAATCCTCTTTAAATGTGCTTAAACAAGCTTCGCGCAACCCTTTCTTTTTAGTACGGATAAAAATACATTCGTAAGGATCGGTTTCTTAAGATGGATATTGTTTTCCGTCGTTGTTGGTGTCGTAAATTTTGAACCATCACGCATCAAGTACTAGACGTGTTTGTTTTGAAAAGTAGGGCTTTGGACACGCTTTGACAACGTTTCGAATTATTTCCGAATGTTTTCTTCAAATGACGCGCCGTTGAAGCTTTTTTATTATAGTTTCTTTTAATCTAATCTTAGTATTTGTTCTTGTTTTATGTTATTCATCGGTGTTAAGGTCTGACGTTTTTCTTGGATCATGCAAGAGGATTTAAACCTTTGAAACGCTAGCAATGAGTAATCAGGGCTCAGCTGTAGCTCACATTTGTACTCATTTGAGGGTATTTAAGCGGTATCACACATAGGAAAGTTCGTTCAAACCTACTTCTAATTCAGGGCTCGCGATAAAGATTTTAAGTTGTCATCCAGTAAATTAGCCAAATTTCAATAATCATAGCCAAATTTCGAAAGTTTTAGTGAGAGAATTTTTATTATTTTTTTCATTTATACTTTTTTTGTTTTCCTTGTGGGAATTTCTGAGAATTTTCTGTTCGCCAATACTTTGGCCGAATCAGATTTTTTTTTTTGCCAAATTTTCGATTTTATCGCATATGGGGATTTGGCGAATACTTAACGCGAGCCCTGCAATTGAACCGCAATTTCAATTTTCCATTCAACTACCTGCCAGAAATACTATATCGCACGGATTATCCTTCTCAAGTTCACCTGGAGAGTAGAAGTTGCGGTTGTGTTGGGAGTTGGGTTGCACGAATTTTCCTATGCTTGATATCCGACAGTTTTATAAATTGAACCCTCATTAGTCGGTGTAAATTGGAACAGCAAATACTTCTTGATTTTATTAAATTCGCCAATGAATATATGTGTCGCAGCGGTTAATGCCTTTTTCCGGTTTCGCGGTCAAAAAGAGTAGTGTTATCATAAAGGTTTTCAGAGTAAAAAAATAAACTATTTAAACATATATTGGTAGTTAAAATTTGTATAATTTTTAGCTCGGACTTGCTGTGTCGTGGTAGATTTGTTTAAGAAAATGTTCTTTGTGTGATTATACATACTTATTTCATTCTTATTCCTATTTTTGCTATTATTTTGTTACAATTTTTGTTTCGCTTTATTCGTGTTTGTACACAATTTAATGAAGGAAAAAAAATAGCATGTGACCTTTATTTTTGAAGCAATTTCTTGGTTTCTTTCATCGAAAGTAAAACTTCTCTTTTGATACATAATATCACATACTGCTTAGAAAAGTGATTAAAACACTGAATGTTTGCCGTAAGCTCTTAAACTTACGAGTCGTTAACTTCTACTGTTTTTTCTTCGTTGTAAATTCGCGTATGTTGTTCGAAAACTTTTGCAAATGAGGGACGTAATTTACCCAACTTGGCTGTAAATGGCAAAAAACGCAAGAAAAACATCGAGTAATGGACAGTTAATGAAAGTGCAGTGTTCCGAAAGCAATCTTTTAATAGGAAGCTTTGGTTTTGTATCTATTTCGTGATATATATTTGCTCGTGATATATGTCAGCGATTCTCTGTAAACTATTCATTTTTCACACGAAATCTGTCCGGGCACGGTTTTTTGAAATGTTCGTATAATTATAATACTATTGCTCAGAAAATGAATCTATTACTTAGGTTTTAAAGAGGGCCAATTGAAGTTTGTTTTTCTGATAAATCATGATAGGGGGTAAGTCCCCCGCCTGGTATAACTAGGCAGGGGACTGTGCCAGGTGACTGTTTTTGCTCTTTGTTGCGTAATATCTGCAAAACTGTTGGAACATAATTAGTTACGAGACTACCTATAAATTTAGGCACAAAGCGTGGACATAACTAATACGTTTTACAATTAAATTAATTGACATTAATAAAATCACTTCCCAGAGGACTGTTTTCGCAACGACCCTGATGCATCCACATCACAATGCATCCGCATGCCACATCACAAATGTGGCTCTCAAACTAAGCAAAAGGAATTTGCAAAAGTTATAGATTTTTCGTATTGCAGCTTTGAATTTGTTGCAGGGGACTGTTTGAAAAAACTCCGGACAGAATTTACATGACAATTTTAAGTTTTAGAAATACGTAATTTTACCTTATTTCATAAGAAAAATATCGCTTCATTATTCTATTTTTAGATATTAATTGCCAAATTTATGTAGTGTTAATAGGTTTTTCGAAATGCTATGTTTAACAGTTGAGCGATAATTACTTTGTTACACTTTATTATTTTTTAAATACTCAGTCCGGACCGGACAGCCAATTACCAGTTTACAGAGAATCGCCCATATATAGTATCTATAAAAGACATTGATAATGTGTGTATATGAATCCTTCACACGAGAAATAATTCAGTGCATTACAATATTCCTCTTTCAGGTGAAAAAGCAAAATTGAGATTTTGCTAATTTTTTGGAACAATAATTTTGTGCAGAAATAAGCCCCCCGCCCCCCCCTCTTTTCCTCTGGTAGGTTTAATAACTTATATTGATTGCGTGATCACTATTTCATGTAGAACATTCACTATCAATACATATTTATGTTATATTATCCTATGTTCTTCTGTAAGCAATTAGTGAAAAGTAAAATTTTAAAAACTGGCATTTGTGTAGCACACAGTGCTATTTTCTGAAATTCTCTTCAATGAATGTTTTGAGTTATTGTCTATTTCGTGTTTGTAGTGTGTTCAAATATTTAGCAGAGTTAAAGCAGTGTCCGTGTAATTCAATGATGTTGCAATAATATAAATCAAATAGATGCATTTTATTTTATATGCTAGAATTAAAACAAACGTATTTACAAAAACAACAAAATATCCAACTGACAAGATAACTTACAACAACATCGTCGATGCCAAAACATACTAGTCGACTATATGCTTTTAAGTGATGCAGCAATTTGCATACTGTTAAAGGAAACCGTGTTGCCAATTTACGACAGAATGTAATTTCCAACATAGTGTCAATCATGTCCGTACTGTTTGACTTTTTAACGCCCGATCTTTCGCGAATTTGCGCATGCGCCAGGTTTCTTCGGATTAAATTAAAATAAAGGTGATAATGATAAGAGAGCATAACAATGTGAGAAGATTGTTCTTTTTTTTCAATCGGGATTTATTTGTTATAACGTATTGGTTATTGCCTTGATGTTTTGATTTTTCTATTTTTATTCCCTTTCCTTATCGGATTGAAGTAATATCGGAATTAGCAGAAACGCTGTCTTGGTACATTTTCTCAATCAAGCTGTCACCCCTTTTAAAAATAGAACCGTTTAGTGGTGCTTGTCGCGGAATTTGAAAATGGACAATACCATTGTTTCATGTATTTCTTATGCATAAACATTTCCGTTTTTTTCCCTGCCATTTTTTTTTTTTTTTTGAACTTTACTGTTAAAAGACAAAAGTACTATTGCTAGCATTATATAAAAGATTTCCCTTTCGAAAAAATGTAATATTAGCTTGCTTAATTTGCTTGAAATTATACGATCGAGATCAATTTTATTACAAATGTACAAATAGCATTCTTCTATCATTGATTTCCGCGAGAGTAATTCTGTTTCATATTTCAAAATTTTGTCGTATTTTTTTCTCTCCACATTATTCGGTAATGTTACAGCTATCGATCTTTCACCAAGCACAGTTTTCTTATTTTCAGATGCCTTTTTCTTATTGTTTTCTTATAATTGATGTTTCTGAAAGAACGTTGCCATTTATTTGCTGCACTAATGACGAAACTTGATAGTTTTTCGCCAACTAATTGTATCTCCGCGATTCTTAGTGAGCTGTCCTAAACGATGACGCAATGCGCAAATCATCACTCAAAGTTTTTCACTGCGCACAAATTATATTTTTTTAACTTCCTAGCTTGAAAAGTTCTGCTAATGAGATTTATTTTCCAATTTGGAATGTTACATAAGTAACAAATTGGAAACCTTCTTGTGAAAACCCATTTATCACTTAGTCAACTTTTTTAATCAAAATGGAAACATGTCCCCCCCATGCTTTTTTAAGCAAAACAAATTGCTAGTTTTAAGGTTTCACAATTTGAAAAACTTATTTTTTTTCATGTTCCAATTAACAATTTCCAGTTTAGTCCCCCCCCCATCGTCCGCAATTGCTTGTATTTGTCATTGCTTGCATAAAGAATTTTTGAGAATAAACAAAAGTGAAAAAAAACCCCTTTGTTTTTTTTTTTCCTTTCTTTTCCTTCCTCCTTCCTGTCATTACTTATACTTGTATATAATTTAAACTAACTTTAAATGTGCTGAAACATACTTTGCCCCTTAGATAAACTCTAAGCGATGACCAAATGCTCAAATCATTACCTAAACTTTTTTACTGCGAACAAATTGTTCTTCTCTCTCTCTCTCTTTTTTAAAATACAAACTGTCAATGAGATTTATTCTCCAATTTGGAATATAGCCTTAGCCGAAGTAACAAATTGAAAACCTTCCTGTTAAGACCCGTTTATCACTTGCTTAAAATGGAACAAGTGATCTCTTTGTTAAAGCAAAATAATAATTGCAAGTTTTCAATAAAAAACACTATTTTTAGGCTGAATTACATTCAGTTTAATAGTCATCGGTCACAATGCTTGTTGAATGCTTTTAAGAATTAAATAACAAGTGAACGTTTTCCCTTTCTTTCCTCGTTTTCAGCACTTATTCATCTAGATAATTTGAATTTATTTTAAGTCTGCTTAAACAGCACTTCTTGATGGGGTAAAAACTGTTGTTTACTCTAATTTAACAAGCTCGACAGTGAAGTGTGTTATCAAGGCGTCTTTCATTCGAGAAAGCTATTATTTCGCTTGTGCTGAGGATAATTTGCTCTTTATGATGTCATAACAGGCTATTAATTTTGCTCGCTTTATTCTCCAACGAAGTTGTTGCACTGCAGAATCTTACTCGAGAATTTTTTACTTTTAAAGAGTTACTTTGCTTTGGTTGATGGATTTTAAGTACAATATAAAATCTCAAGAAGATAGTGTATAATATTTTGTTACTTATTTTTATGAGACTTTAATCACGACTGTCAATGCTTTGAGATTTTAATTTTTAAATTATTAAGGGGCTTTACTTGTAACATATATTTTGGTATTAGTTAGGTGAATAAAAATGAGGGGTTAATCAAATTTAGCTTCAATTTCGTTAAACAGAAGCATATATGTACATGGGTCTCTCTCTCAAAAAAAAAGAGTACAGTATACTCTCAATTGTCCGCGAGTGAATTAACTGCGAGGCGGATTATCAGTGAGAGTCTCAGGAAAAAAATGTTTTTTTAGTGAAATGTATTATTTTTGCTTAGTATTTCTTACAGAAGAGTGCTGTGTATTTCATCGAATATATTTTTCTTTATCATAAGTACTATTTTGTTATAGATTTCATGTGCTTCAGAACTTAAAACAGAAATAATTTTTAATACTGTACCTATCTTCACTGTTTGTATTAAATTTTGTACACTTCAATTATTTTTAAGCAAAAGACAATATTTATTTTATGTACCCTGTACCTAGGCTAAAACTACAAGGTATTTTAAGGCTAAAACTACAATGAATGGTCTAAAACAGTGAAAAGTCTTTTTTAAATAGAGAAAGTCGTTAAATAGAACGTCGTTAAACATAGAGCCAACTGTATGTTTAAGTTCACAAAGCCAGATAGAGGAAATTGATACAAAAGATGGTCTCTTATGTCCCAGTGATAGATAACTCGTATGACAAGTTGTATTGTTATGTGCTTACAAATGGATTTGTCTGGCATTTTATTTTACATTTGCATGTTTTGAATCAATAGTGATTTTTAACTGAAATGTTTGAGTTCAAGTAGAAAAGGTTCAACTAGTGAGAAGTGCAAATAATGTGGCAGTATCTGTATTTACCCACTCTTTATTGTACGTTGAAAATTAACTCCAAAATGACCTAGAAGGAATTTTGAAGTTAATAATCAGAGATCAGGTTGAAAATTGTCGTAAAGAAAGTGAAACAATATATATATGTGCGAATAATAAATTTGTATTGTTTATTTTTCTTAATTATTTCTTTTTTAAGATTCAACACGTTGTAAGTAAATCGTTTTTTCCCCCTTTCGATGTGGACTGTTGAATAATATGAAGAGATCAATGTCAATATCCACCATCTAATTTTTAAAATCATCTCTCAATGTTGCATCAATATTTTGTTCATCGAAATTGCTTAAAAAGTAAATTGTAAAAAACATGCATTTGATTTTTAAATGAACTTATATTTTATTCGTACAGTATCTTTCTCCTCTAAGAATTTCACCGTCGTTTTCTAGTCCACCCTCCCCTCTAATCTATGTTTATAAACTGAGTGAGACCTCGTCCATTTTTGCTCTCGGAGAAGTAAGCAAAATACATTTGAAAAATCCGACATTAGAAAAAAGTAATTCATTTTTTGCTGTTTGACGTGCATGCTTTACCATAGTAGTCACAAAATGACGTATGCCACTTCTAACTAATATTAATTTTCAATACAAAATTCACAGGAAAATATTAGTTGTTCATTTTTCAATCATCGTGAAAAAGGGACAAACTATAGCTTTGTTAACGTAACTAAAACCGTCTCTTCAATTCACTTGGATAGCTTACTAAATGCGACTTGATGCCATCCCATGGAATTAGGATGGCATTCAATCCGAGAAAGACAGATCGCTTGTACTCTATCAAAGTTAATTGCGCTATAAAGTAGGGAATTGAAGAAGTTAGTAAATCTAGATATATGTCGTGGTTAGAATGAAAGTGACTCAAATCATCCTAACATAGTTTCGAGTAATTTCAAGTTTCGCAGTAACATCTGCAAAAAAAATAGGTGAAATTTAGTTTGAAGAGAAGGATTTGTATCTAAACAGAGGTACCTACTTTCTGTATTATGCATCAACAATTCTGAAAAGTAACTTGTAAATTGTTATAAAGTAACTTTAGTGTAAGTGACTTGCATTTTCACCTGAACAGAAATTCCGCTTATGGGAAATATGTATCTTTGCTCTATTGGTGCACTTGATAGTGAAACTGCAGAGGAACCCAAACTCATGTTTAACTCATTTGTAAAATATCTGACTTACTCCACTTTTATTTTAACCCGTCCCTATAATATATTATCAACTTGAGAGCTCTGTTCCAAGTGTTAAATGAGTACGGTAATGTTGACGAAGGTTTTGCTCTTTTTTATACTGTGCTTGTAGAGGAACAAAATAGCATTTTTCAAGTTCAAACATTTGAAGCAAAACATCATTTGTCAGACGAAATACTCATTACTTCTCTTTATATATAGCTCAACTCTCACTCGAACCCACCGTGCTCTTTTTTTTTATCTTCCCTTTCTAAAACAATTTGTGTTTTCATTCATTTTAACCCAGTGGTGCCCAACCTACGTCCGCGGCCCCGAATGTGCTGATTCATGTGACCCGTTGTGTTTAAACGTTACAAATAGAAAAGCATGTCAAATAACGATGCTGCAAATTTGTAGCCAAATGCTCAAAAATTGGTTTCGGAAAAAAGATGCATTTAAGCAAAAAGCATAAAGTGGTTACAACAAAAATTAGTTTTTAATTTGCTTCCTTTTCTCATATTTTCCAGAAACCTTTTAAATATTTTGAAATTTTGTATGGGTTCTAGCCCGCGAGAGTCCTTTCAACATATGGTGCTGCCCTTGGGTAGATAGAGGTTGAGCACCACTCTTTTAACCCAGCCAGAAATATTTAAAACCATGAAGAATTATTCTACCAACGCCAAAGACCGTTAAGTTAATCCATGCTTGGATCTGTACCGTAACTTAGCGAAAGCAAATCAACCGCCAAATGATTCAGAAGTGAAATCTTGTCACTCTCTACCTTCCTTGTCCCTGAGCTCGGATGGCATCCGTTAATTGCTACTTGTCTTTGTTTTGTAGTCTCTTGCACGCACGGTTGATTTTCCCAACCTCATGTCATCGACTTGCATACTTGTCGATCAAATAGCGTTAGCTAATTCTTTGTTTATTGTTTAGGAGTTTAAATTGACATTTTCCATGTCAGATGGTTATACTCGAATCCTCTGAAATAGTGAGTAGATTATGGGTTTTTATCAAGCTTTTTTGCTTTATTATTGTTTACATCTTTAAAGCAATTTTGTCTTTTTTTTCAATAGTATTGTTTTTACGAGAAAGGTTTTTACTCTAGAAAGCAAGAGAAAAGTTACTTTGCGCAGGCGGAAGATATTGTTTATAGATGCGCATGAATTTCGAAGAAAGAGTTTACTGTTATTGTGCGGTCAGACCACGCACGTAAACTGATTGAATGGCTGTGTACAATTAATTTTAATTTCTTTTGGTGATCGTATCCCTTGCAGCCACACATAAAAGATTTTTGAAACAGTTATTTCTTCTCTACGAAGTGACATTGGGTTTTATAACGGTCATTAAAAGTTAAGTTTTCCCCCCTATTCTAAAGTGGAGATGTTAAAACTTTGCATTACACCCAAAATAGTTTGTATTAAATTTATGACTGTAATTATTTATTTATTGTATTAACATATAGAAAAAGTGATCCGAGAATATATACGGTTGCCTTAGTATGCTCATGTGGAGTTGAATGGCTCCAGTATTTATTGTAAGTTGGGAAGAACTTCGTTTCCCCTAAAGGAAATGCACTTTGTATATTGCGTTACAAGGCATGTATTTTTTAATTCCGAAAAGGAAACACGAAATGTCTTCGATAAGAGAATATTACCATTTTTTTCACATCGGTGCCAATTTTTTGACTCCAAATTCTGGACATTAATACCTTTCGTCTTTACTTATATTGCCAGAACAGGTAGATTATTGCCCAAAGATTGACTAAAGAGCCAAAATCTCAATTATTAAAATATCCCCCGAGATTAACGAATACTGCTTTCTAGTGTAGATAATTGTAGTTTTGCTTGAGTTCAGCAAGTTTGGTTACTCTTTTCAAAATTTAAGAAAGTGGAGCAGCAAAGCAAAAACTGAAGAAAAAAATCACTGCGAAGTGAGGTTCCCTAGTGTCATTTTTTCTGCAGAAAGAAATAAGTAAATTAGATTACTGTGTGTGGTTTTGACGCGAATTGAGGGCTTAATATTGGGGATTAAGACTCCAAAATATCATTCCGTACTCAATTTAACTCTTGATAACTTAATATTTGTCCAATAGACTACTGACATTTAATAGGCTATTGGTGAGCATTTTTCTAGATTGCCAATGCAATTTCTTTCCTCTTTTCTGTATTTAATTGAAATATAATATTTATTTGAACTTGTATTAAGTTCCGACAAAACAAATGAAACAACCAATGAAACAAATAACACTGAATTTAATCCACTTATTTCGTTCATTAATTTCTATTTTGTGAACATTTTTTCTTTGCAACCAATAACAGTGGATGAAGAAAGTTGAAAGTTTACACATTACCAGTATTCGCCGCTGCCCTAGAGCAATTGACTTAAAACCCTCATGGGTTTATGATCTCGACAAATATTTAGAGCAGGAGAGCAAATAACTGCATGTCTTTCTTACGGAGACTGAGAAAAAAAAATCCATGATGATTTAGAGACTTATTAGAAATGGTTAACCCGAGAGATATAGCGCGGGGCACACAGTCAACTCATTCTTGTCCAAACACCTGTCGCAAGGCAAATATTTATCAAGAATCAATCACCCTTTCAGTATTTTCTTAAATATTAATAACAGTTTTCTTAACTGGAGAAGTTCATTTTCTTTTCAAGAATTAATGCACTTACTGTCCGTCCGTGAAACCGTGCTTATCACTCGCGAACCATTCCACTTAAAAAGGGGGTGATGGGTTGTGAGTGGGAACTTTCCGAAGTTTTCAATTTAAAACCCATTTTTGCTATCTTTTCGACATATTCAACTAAACTATGTATTTGAAATTAGCATCGTTCTCTACGTTGTTTGATGCGGCTCAAAATGCTTCTTATTATTCTACCTGATCGACTAAAGAATTATTTCACCGTTTGAATTTAATTTTTATTAAATTGTATCAAATACCGTAACAATTGTGTGCATTAAACAGCTAAAATACCTAAAAATTAAAAAAAAAAAAGAAATATTTAAAATTATAGGTTTGCTTTATACGCTGGTATATACGGTAATATTTTCCGTCCTCTTTATCCTTATATTTATTGGTACATTGGGCATAAAGTTACAACTTGAAATAACTATAAATACGTAATTTAAGTATATGATGCGTTTTCAGAACCTAATAATTGTGAAGTGTACTTTAAACAATCTAATTTACACAAGTAATATGTGATATAATGAATTTTTATATTCTTGGAAGACATTTGGGTCATTCCATGTCAAGTGTCCCAAATTTCGAGAAAATCCCCACTCGACCCCCTCCGATTTTGATGAACATTTTTTTGGATGTACATATAAGACTTGCATGAAACCATACCAAAGTATAGCTCTATAAGCCTTATGGTTTAGCCAATAAAAATTATTGAAAAAAGGCCTCTTTTTCGTGTCTTGAAAAAAATGAACAAATCGTCAAGTTTGTGCTTTTATTGCTCGCGACCTAAGACGATTATCAGGCTCAAACTTGGTAATTCTGATCACTGTTTAGGATAGAATAGTCTACTTGTGTAACAAAAGCTTCATGCACTGTAGATTTTTTGCAATATGCTGCCAAAGTTGGTAAAAAATCGTATTTTGGTAAATTTTGATCACACGTTATCAGTTTGTATCTGCTGAGAGAATGACTTTCTGAAGCTAATTCTTTCCTCGTTTGTAGCCTGATAGTTCGTCCGAAAGGTGTGCAAGTGGCATCTCGATAGCTCAAATAATTGCTGAATTATGAGAGTTGAAATTCCAGTTAAATTTATTTTTTCTCAATTTTGTCTCAATTTCAAAGGGCAATGTCTCAAAAGGATCATCTTGGATTTCAATTTTCTTTACATCATTGGAAAGAACACACTTTTCTTAACTAAAAAACGTTATTTTTATTTTTGAGACAAACCAGTTTCAAGGGATATTGCAGGTTCAACGTGAAATCAAAGAAAAAAAGACATAGACCTCAAAAGTTGATGTCAATTTGTTCTATTAAAATTTACAGGAGCTATTGTACTTATTTTCTGATTAAAAAAAACCTGTTTTAGATGTTTTTGAACTTTAGTTTTTGTGTGCGCATCCGTAAAAACTTAAGAAATGGCAAAAAATAAAGTTTGGTTTTTAACAAAAATAATTATCTTCTTATCGCTGCTATAAGAGCTTGAGTCTTTTCCTATGTGTTATTTTTAAGCTCTTGAAACAGAATTTCGGATGATATGTCACTTGGCAAGGTGTCATATTTTAAATTCACAAAAAGCATTGCTTCCTTTTCAAAAAAAATAAAAATAAAATAAAATAAACATAAAAATAATTAATAAATGAGATAAATAATAAATAAAACAGTTAAGAGCAAGAATCTGAGAAACTGTCACGCCTAGCATTATGAGGTGATTCATGACCTCTCAGATTTTCTTCCAAAAATTACCAAATGTTTATTATCTTATTGAAAGACCAAATCCAGAATGTTTTGCTCTAAAGTTGGGTTGTTTAGTTTTTATGGATCCCTAAAGTTGAAGGTGCGGCATCAAAAATTAAGCGGATTTTCAAGACATGGAAATTGCTGTGAGCCAAAACTCTTACCAGGAACTATTAAACTGCAATTTTCTTTTTGTATATGGAATATAGAAGGTTGAAACTTTACAAAATGAATGTTAAATTTGTGGTAAGTTGTTGCCGTAAGGTCAGTGAAGGCCCTAAAAACAGGGCATTTTTGACGTTTTATAGCGTTTTTGAGGTCCAAAAACAGCTTGTACATTTCAGTTGGCACGGCAAAAATAGTGTCGTTTGAAAGACCAGTATAAGCACTTTAAAATCTTAATATATAAAAATTACGTGTCCCTGTGTTTGTGGCCAATGGACTCCTCAATTACTGAACCGATTTTAACCAAATTTTGCACGCAGTTTCAGTTTGGTCCAACTTAAATGATAGGATAGTTTTTATCTCAATTTAGGACCGCAATATATTATTTATTGCAAATTATGTATTTAGCTACCAGCTTTTCTGTGTTCTTGGCAAAGCCTTTTTACTAAGCCTTTTTTGACACCTCCATGGCTGAGCGACATAAAGCACACGTTCTGGCAGCTTCTGGAACGCAGTAAACAGGCAATAATCTTTCTTATCTTAATATATAAAAATTACGTGTCCCTGTGTTTGTGGCCAATGGACTCCTCAATTACTGAACCGATTGTAACCAAATTTTGCACGCAGTTTCAGTTTGGTCCAACTTAAATGATAGGATAGTTTATATCTCAATTTAGGACCGCAATGTATTTTTAATTGCAAATTATGTATTTAGCTACCAGCTTTTCTGTGTTCTTAGCTAAACCTTTTTACTAAGCCTTTTTTGACACCTCCATGGCTGAGCGACATAAAGCACACGTTCTGACAGCTTCCGAAGCGCAGTAAACAGGTAATATCTTAATATATAAAAATTACGTGTCCCTGTGTTTGTGGCCAATGGACTCCTCAATTACTGAACCGATTGTAACAAAATTTTGCACGCAGTTTCAGTTTGGTCCAACTTAAATGATAGGATAGTTTTTATCTCAATTTAGGACCGCAATGTATTTTTAATTGCAAATTATGTATTTAGCTACCAGCTTTTCTGTGTTCTTGGCTAAACCTTTTTACTAAGCCTTTTTTGACACCTCCATGGCTGAGCGACATAAAGCACACGTTCTGACAGCTTCCGGAGCGCAGTAAACAGGTAATATCTTAATATATAAAAATTACGTGTCCCTGTGTTTGTGGCCAATGGACTCCTCAATTACTGAACCGATTTTAACCAAATTTTAAAAGCAGTTTCAGTTTGGTCCAACTTAAATGATAGGATAGTTTTTATCTCAATTTAGGACCGCAATATATTATTTATTGCAAATTATGTATTTAGCTACCAGCTTTTCTGTGTTCTTGGCAAAGCCTTTTTACTAAGCCTTTTTTGACACCTCCATGGCTGAGCGACATAAAGCACACGTTCTGGCAGCTTCTGGAGCGCAGTAAACAGGCAATAATCTTTCTTATAACATATAAAAATTACGTGTCCCTGTGTTTGTGTCCAATGGACTCTTCAGCTACTGAACCGATTTTAACCAAATTTTGCACGCAGTTTCAGTTTGGTCCAACTTAAATGATAGGATAGCTTTTATCTCAATTTAGGACCGCACTATATTTTTCAATGCAAATTATCTATTTAGCTACCAGCTTTTCTGTATTCTTGGCTAAAATTCTTTAAACATATCCGGAATGCCACCACATAATCTGCGGTTAAAAATTGGTTCACCCATAGTTCTTCTACGTAATTTAAATCCACCGAGATTATGCAATGGTACGCGTTTAGTTATCAAAAAAAAAAAAAATCACCGGGAACATTATTGAGGCAATCATTTTGACTGGCAAGTTTAAAGATGAATCGTTCTGTTGCCACGTATCCCAATGACACCGTCAGAATATTCAATACCCTTCAAAAGGCTACAGTTTCCCATTCGTTTAGCTGTCGCCATGTCCATTTATAAGTCCCAAGGACAAACAATGTCAATTTGCGGTTTAGATTTAGAAAATCCATGTTTTTCTCATGGGCAACTATAGGTCGCTTGCTCCCGTGTGGGAAAACCGTCCAATCTATTTTTGTTTACAAAAGACAGATTAACAAAGAATATTGTGCACCGATTAGTGTTGAGTTAAACTGAAATTAAAAATGCTTATAATTCAAAATATAATAAATAATATTGGTTAATTATCTACCCTACCTACATTATTAAAAAATAAAATGTTACAATAGCAATTAGCAAACTTTTAATTAACTCAATTGTTACAAGCTTGAATATAATATTTCTAAGTACTAGAATGCTATATTTTTTGTTGACTTTTTGTTTCTAGCAAACTTGGGAAATTTTTGTTCGATTGTTTTCATATTTTGAACTCAAATTCATATTTATATAAAGTTGATCTCTATAACGGTAATAAAGTTTTTCGTTTCTATTGATACATTATAGTTTAACTCATACCTTAGCCACAGCAACGCGTGGCCGGGTCAGCTAGTAATGTATAAATAACTGAGGAAAGTTCAACGTGCTTTTAGTTGCGTTAGGCCGAAGTATGAAAAATGTCATATTTTACCGATATTCAAACGGTCATAACTTCCTCTGCCAACAACATATTGAAATATTTTTTTTGCCAATGTCATGCTCTATTCTTTGTCTTAACAGAACAGTTGAGTCCTTTGAGGCGAAATGTGAAAAAAATTCTTACAAAAAATGCACAGAAAAAAAAATTTTTTTTTGTAAAAATTTTTTTCACATTTCGCCTCAAAGGACTCAACTGTTCTGTTAAGACAAAGAATAGAGTATAACATTGGCGAAAAAAATATTTCAATATGTTGTTGGCAGAGGAAGTTATGACCGTTTGAATATCGGTAAAATATGACATTTTTCATATTTCGGCCTTACGCAACTAAAAGCACGTTGAACTTTCCTCGGTTATTTATACATTATTTTAAAGTGCTTACACTGGTCTTTCAAACGACACTACTTTTGCCGTGCCAACTGAAATGTACAAGCTGTTTTTGGACCTCAAAAACGCTAAAAAACGTCAAAAATGTCCTGTTTTGAGGGCCTTCACTGACCTTACGGCAACAACTTACCACAAATTTAATATTCATTTTTAAAGTTTTAACCTTCTATATTCCATATACAAAAAGAAAGTTGGAGTTCAACAGTTCCTGGTAAGAGTTTTGGCTCACAGCAATTTCCATGTCTTGAAAATCCGCTTAATTTTTGATGCCGCACCTTCAACTTTAGGGATCCATAAAAACTAAACAACTCAACTTTAGAGCAAAACATTCTGGATTTGGTCTTTCAATAAGATAATAAACATTTGGTAATTTTTTGGAAAAAATCTGAGAGGTCATGAATCACAGGAGTGACACTCTCTCAGATTCTTGCTCTTAATGTGGTGTGTACGCGATAAAAAATATGTATAATAGGACTGCATAGCCATTTTTCTAAAATGCGATAACGAATGTTTTCGATAGAGTTGAATATTGCAATTATTTCCACCGTGTAAATAAATGATAACAATAGTAATTGAAAATATGATAAGTATTAATTGAAAATCCATTCATTATACTGCCGAGGATGTGTTTAGATATTCAGCCTATGATTGCAATTTACCCATAAACAAAAATGATGAAGAATGGGAAAATGCTTTTTATGACCTTGAAGCATTAATGACCTACAACCTTGCCAAGTGACATATCATCCGAAATTCTGTTTCAAGAGCTTAAAAATAACACATAGGAAAAGACTCAAGCTCTTATAGTAGCGATAAGAAGATAATTATTTTTGTTAAAAACGAAACTTTATATTTTGCCATTTCTTGAATTTTTACGGATGCGCATGCAAAAACTAAAGTTCAAAAACATCTAAAAAAGGTTTTTTTTTTATCCGAACATAAGAACAATAGCTCCTGTAAATTTTAATAGAACAAATTGACATCAACTTTTGAGGTCTATGTCTTTTTTTCTTTGATTTCACGTTGAACCTGCAATATCCCTTGAAACTGGTTTGTCTCAAAAATAAAAATAACGTTTTTTAGTTAAGAAAAGTGTGTTCTTTCCAATGATGTAAAGAAAATTGAAATCCAAGATGACTCTTTTGAGATATTGTCCTTTGAAATTGAGACAAAATTGAGAAAAAGTAAATTTAACTGGAATTTCAACTCGCATAATTCAGCAATTATTTGAGCTATCGAGATGCCACTTGCACACCTTTCGGACGAACTATCAGGCTACAAACGAGGAAAGAATTAGCTTCAGAAAGTCATTCTCTCAGCAGATACAAGCTGATAACGTATGATCAAAATTTACCAAAATACGATTTTTTACCAACTTTGGCAGCATATTGCAAAAAATCTACAGTGCATGAAGCTTTTGTTACACAAGTAGGCTATTCTACCCTAAACAGTGATCAGAATCACCAAATTTGAGCCTGATAATCGTCTTAGGTCGCGAGCAATAAAAGCACAAACTTGACGATTTGTTCATTTTTTTCAAGACACGAAAAAGAGGCCTTTTTTCAATAATTTTTATTGGCTAAACCATAAGGCTTATAGAGCTATACTTTGGTATGGTTTCATCCAAGTCTTATACGTACATCCAAAAAAATTTTCATCAAAATCGGAAGGGGTCGAGTGGGGATTTTCTCGAAATTTGGGACACTTGACATGGAATGACCCATTTGTTGGTTTAATTTTACAGTTAAGGTTTTTTCTCCAAAAACAAATTAAATCAAATGACTGAAGTTATTTAATATGATAACGATCGTACGTGGCGTGTATAGTAAAATATATCATTTCTGATAAAAATATTTTATTCACGCATTGTATCTCTAACATTTACAGCATCTTAAAGCTTTTGTACCAATAAAATTTTCTTGAGACGTTTCCAAATGTTTGGAGGTACTGCCGAGGGCAAATTTAAAATACTTTCAGAGGAGGTCGATCGATTTGTTCACCCAATGCTATTTTTCATATCGACTTTTTTTTCCAACTGAAAAAGGTTAACTGAAATTCAACATTGAAGTAATTTCTATTCGTATTTTTGAAAGATTTCGGTAGAATTCCCATGGCTGTGGATTGAGTGTGCTTTTTTAAAAAGTAGATTAAAAATATGGGGCTGTGGAGAATTGCATGACAAATATCTCCGTTTGAGTGTTCTTGATTTGTGCAGTATTCGGTTGCAAAGAAAGCATTTGTTTTCTCAGAACATGAGGACTTTATGTTAATTCAAATTTTAAAATTCGTGATTTAAAAGACTTGTAAAACTATATAAAAATCTTTTTACCAGAAACTAGTCAGATGAACTGAAATAAGAGTTCCTTTTAGACTCTATAAAGGATAGAGAGCTGAAACTTTTAAAGAATAATATATAAGGCAAACTATTTTACTCGTTTAAAAAAAATCACTAAATATATAGCATTTAGACTTTTCTTACTCTGTAGAGTTTTCGCACCCCCCCCTCATCGGTCAAAAAAAATGTTAGAGGGAGGGGGAGGCTTTTGTTAAGCTAGTACGTGTAATACGTGTGCAAAATTACTAGTATGGTTATGTAGTTATTTCTCACTCCCCCCTCCCCCCTTTGTTTTTTGAACTTATAAAATCATAGATTCTACAATATCTAAACTCTAAAGCCTAGAACAATGAATGTTCCGCGTCATTTTAAAAGCTCGTTGTTTTCAATATAGAAGGATGGTTAAAAATATTTAGCAAAGAAGAAAACTCAATAACTACTTTTGACGTATAAAAATGAGTTCGGAACTTCAAAAAGAGCGTCATATCAAAACACCTTGGCATTTACGTTTAATACACCAATAACGTATTAGGGCTAATTTTAAATGCAAGAAACTAAATTTTTCAATTTTATATACACCTCAATTTCATTTGGTACGACTTACTATTTAGAAATTTAACCTTATACATGCAACCGTGCATTAATTTTGATTCAACTATATTAAAACGTTTCTTCAACATAACATTAAATTGTTACATCAATGTATCGGAATGTACACTGCTCAAAACAATTAGGGGAGCAGGACGTTTCTGCAACATCCTTATTTCTGCCCTTATCTCCTTTTCCTGGTTTTTGACGTCATGAACTTTGATTTGTATATAAAGCTTTCTTCTTCCGTTTCCTGGTAGGCTTTAAATTATGGATCATTCATTTTGTGTTACTTATTGGTATACATCTTTCTGTAATTTTGTTAAAACCATGTGCTCACCTAATTGTTTTGAGTAGTGTAGTTAATCGTAATCATCAAGACTTGAAAACGTTTCTATCATTCTACCAAGAACATAGTCACATCCTACTTTTCTTTCATATGCTAATGATCTGTTGATACTACTCGTTACCGCACACATACACAAATTCATTCTTTCAACAAGCATTGCACCACCTATTTTGACCTTTCTAAAGATCTCAATGGGCGCTTGAGACCTTGCAATTACAATGAAGTCACCGCGGTTATTTTGCCCATTGTAATTATTTTTGTTAGGCGCCTCGAGTAAAACGAAGAGAGAATGGTAAAGGTACGAAGATAGTAGGCAATTGTGCTCATTAATTTTTTTTTCTTGTAATACAATTGCCTTTTTGCATAAGAATATTCTAATTGCCTCGAATTTATTGGGAAGAAATATGGTGAAAAATTCAGCCATTGTTTACTTAGCAGGAAGTTTCTGGTTAAAGATAGAAAAGTCATTTGAAGTAATTATAATTAGTAATGTTTGTGTTCGGTAATTGTGCTAGTAATTTACTAGTTTGAATTTCTTTTGTTCCACTTGAAAATGATTCATGTCTTTATTCAAATCTTGGGATTGAGTTAAAATAAACACTAGTGGCGACTAATTATGTATAAAAATGCTTTGTTTTTTTTCCTAAAAATAAACATACTATGTACATTTTACATTCATAATAGATAGCAGAAGTGAGAATGCACAGTTGACATTTGAAGCCAAGTCGTACGTTCTGATCATGAGGTTTCGCCCTGGATGGTGTAATTTAAGAAAATTGAAGTTATGTTACTATTTCCTGGTTGACTGATTTAATTTGGTATATTTGGCACAAGAGCCATAATAGCCTACGCTGCATTTGTAACGTTTTGCGCATGATATTGGCCACCACTTTGCCAAGTTGCGTTGAGATAAGCAGCTATTTTCTTTTCTCATCTTCCCGAGATGATTTAAGCAAGAGGTGCCTTCTCTGAGGACTCGCCACGCACAGTGAAAACCATTTTTCCTTTTTATATTTCCAGTTTATTCATTATTTTTGTGTTGTATGTATTAAAAGTAATTAAAGTATTTTGTAATTAAGGCTTAAGCGAAGTTATATAGCGCTTTTTATAAACGAAAAAAAAAAATATAAAAAATGCTGTCAGTATTATACTTTTCAAACATTTGGAATGGCAGTTTAAGAAATTTGAAAATATTACTTGCATTGAGAAACACTTCTTGAATTAAAAAATGAAAAATGAAACTTATGTAGTTTAGTTATGTCGTTGATCGGAGACCTTGGCCAACATAATGTAAATATTTCCTCTGCTTTAGAATACATAATACGTTAAGTATACCTGATGATCATCTAATTTGATATATTAAGTTATGGAAGAAACTATACTAAAAAAAAATCAAAGAAATCTAAAATTATTTTGAAAATATTTATTTTATAATGTCTTATTATATTTGCATTGAAAAAAAAATGATTGACTCTTTTGTTTTAGGTGTGGCTATGAGTTTACAAGAAGAAATGCCTGTAATTAAAGTATAGTTAAAGGTATTTACTATCTACATATACTATACATTTTTCTCTTGTGTGTATGTGTAATGATAAGTTATATTTCTTTATGATTAAAAATTTATTTTTTTTTTCATGAATTTTTAATCAGGATATACTTCTTAAAATAAGATAAATTTATTTTCAACGAGCAACGAAAGTCATGCATACAGTAAATGACCATGAACTAGTTTTCTTAACTACAGTTTTTTAACATTTAAAAAATCAACACTAAAATGTAATTTTTCTTTGAATCGAAGAATGTTACCTTATTTCTGCAAATGTATTTAGTGGCGAACTGCAGAGGTCATCAAGTAGTTGGTCTCAACTGTTTTGAGGCACTCTGTACATAAATTTAATTCGTAACGTACATTTAATTGATATTTCGTTATAATCGGATTTAAATTTTACTGTGGTTGAAAGTCCTGTCATATTGTAAAATGTCAGGTATATAAAAGATATGTTCTCTTAGTAAACAAGCTACTACACAGTACACAGTATAGCGCTTAAAAAATGTCGCAATAGATCGCTTCACGGTACATCCAAATATGTGTAATATGATTTTCCGAGAGAAATATGGCTTTAGTACAGAAGAATATGCTTATACATAGTTGACGCTCAATTTTACGAACCTCTAATTAATCAACACTCTCGATTTTACGATCAGCTTAAATTTCCTAAATATCTTTTGTAAAAGCAATGCTATTTAGTTTTAACTCCCCGGCTGCTGAGCAGTTCCAGAATTACATATTACATGGACGTGATAAGACGTCTAGAACCGTCAGTCAGTTAAGAACTCTTGATTTTATGAATTTTTCGTGGTTCCGACGAATTCATGTAATCGAACATTAACTGATATAAAATTTGTCCAAAATTTGTGAATACAGTGACAATGCCTCGTCAGAAAAAAAAAGTGACCATTTCTATTAATCATTATTTATCTTTGCTCATGTGATCGTATCACAAGTAATAGAATCGGAAGTAACATAATTTATGGCACCAGGATTTAGTGAATAGAAAAAATGCACGTGACTTGCACAATATCCTAATCGTTAATTGCACTCACTAAGTGAGAAGTTGATTTGAGGAGCTAACAGGGAGTGAGGACAAACAATAATTTGATTGTTTTCTGTTGATGTAAATGAATGTTTCTGTCAATTGGCCATAGGGCATTAGCGATAATATTTGCTACTAATGGGAACACTGGCCTCGTAACAATCATTATCGTGTTCATCAGGTGATGATCACTTCCCTGAGATTGGTCTTGCCTCGGAAATAACCTCCTTCTATAAGTCATGCTGTCAAAGGAAAGGCTCGTAGGTATTTTCACTATGCAGAAGGGAATGTAGCTTTTTTATTTTTATTTTTGCTACCCATCCGACTTGCTGTTTCCATAAATAACGTGTTTCTCGATTGAGGAAAATGCGTTAAGTTTCACTCATTCCTACTTCTCCGATTTCTCAACAGGTTTGGAATGAGCTTAGGGTGTTTTTTCACTGAAGATAATTTCTCTGTGATACTTTTACAGAATTTGTGCAGAAATAGAAAAATGTTTCTTTATTAATCACTTAGTGATGACCAGCTCAGGTGCAGTTTCTGATAGTAATTCACGGGATGCCCATGCCCAACTATATACCTTGTCTTCTCTTTGAAAATTAAGTTAATTTCCCTGAAATACTTTTACTAAATTAATATGCTAATTCTCTCCGAAATTACTCCAGCATCAATTAAGTGGAATACAGTCACATTTATGGTAACTTTAAACCACGTGGATCAACTTTGAATCACCTTATCTGTTATATTTTACTTCAAAAGAAACTGTAGATGGTATAATGCTGCACTCTGCTTTAAAAGTTATAATGTAGTTAATTTCCGTTGCGACGAGCTAAAAGGGACTGATTTTTTTTCGCTGTAACGAGAAATTCGTTGTAATGGAATTCTAGCAATATAATTGCAATGTAACTGGAGTGATCATTTATTTCTTTGAAGCGGACATTTTGTTTTGGTATTGGCTTAAATAAGATTTTACTGCACCAGTTTTCGACCTTTTCTTGAAAAAATAAGTCGGCAACACTTAATACATCTAATTATATAATCTAATAACTCTAGTTACTAGTTGGGAGCTACTTTTAAACGGTGATTTGAAATTACTGGAATACGTTGTCCTACATTATAACATTCTATGCAAAGTAAAATATTATAAAATCCTATTATGCTGTGAAATAAAAATAGGGAGTGTTAAATATTGGGGAATATATTTTTCTAGTTTAATGTTGCACTAGTTTTACTCAAAATTTGTTTTACATCACATTTGTCACGTGATTTCATGTTACCCTGGTAATTTGAAACATGGATAGTACGTGACTATTCAAAAGAAGGAAATATACAACTGCATAAGAGAAAATTGTAAAATATGCAAAGTACGATCTATAAAAATACATTATTGCTCTAACTTGCCTTTTATGTACATCTAAACAGCTATCTGGATTAAGCAAAAGCCGGTTTAATAGGGTCCGGATTAATGAGTGTTTGCTATGCATACATATGGATCAAACCACGGTAAAAAAAAATTTCGTTGTTTAAAAAACAGTATTTTTTTCTGAATCGTGGGTTGGCCTTACACGTAAAAACCTCATACAAGTGGAAATCGGATGAAGAGCACATTATGCTACATTTAAGTTGGCCGTATAAATCTCCCGATAAGCAGTGAGAGGGTTAAGACAGAAGATAAGAAAGTTTAAAAGTTGTTTCTAAAAACAAAGAAAATCCGATTAGTCTGTTAACTTCGTCCGGCTCATTTACCATGCAAACTGATAGCGTTTTCTTAGATAAACTTTGTTTAACAATTTCTTTTATTCTTTCGAACAGAAATGACTTAAATTAACACCAGCGTCTTGTTCGACCCTCCTAATATTTAGTGGCATGTGCCAACTTTTCTATGGATCTCTATGAATAATATTTTTATGAAGTTTTAATATGCAGTAAATTAAGCTTTGCGTAAGCGTATTGCAAGTAAATAGTCTTTAGTAATGATGTAATGACACCAAACGCCAGTGTTTTGAACAATACTTTCGTAGATCTACTTTGTAACTTAGATTTCTTGATATTCAATTAAATGATTTCCTCTGCGGGAAAAGTTTTTTTTTTCTTTTTTACTTTAATCTTGCTACAAAATTTAAATTTGTTTTAAACCTCGCACAGCTTGTTTTTATTTTTTGGATGATTCATAGTTTTTTTCTTTTAATAAAACTACTGTAACCATGATAGTTTAGATACATGCAAAACTAAAAACAAACATGTAATAGTGAAGCAACTGCTGAACCAAATTATACGAAAAGTATATTATAGTTATATAGTATCAGTTTTAATGATTAAATTTATGATAAAAGAGTTTACTTACCGTGTAATATTTTTGAATGTGACCTTCATTTTAATATGCAGACGAACCCTTAAATATGAAATTTTATGGTTGTCATTTGATATTGTACTTTATTTCTAATAAATTGATATTTCCTTCGCCCCCCTTTTACCCGAGAGTATTTAATTTTTCCAAGCCCCGTAACTGAAACATTGTAATCTTAAAAACATAAAAAACATTTAAAAAAAGAGAAAAAGTCTTAAATAGCTAAGAAATTCAGAGAAATCATGCTTACTTCTGAATAAATTGCTAATTTAAAACAATCTCGAGCCAATCTTATTTTGTTTAGCTTCAGTGTCTTAGATAATCCTACTTAACTGCTTTTCTTCATGGCCGATCGAATAGTTTATAAGATTTAAAACAAGTAGAATTAATCACTTTGCATGCTGTAGCAAAACATGCAGTTAGAAGGTCCTAATCGAATTGGGGTCTAATGAAAGAGATCAGGAATACTTTAATCAAGAACCTAATTCAAAAAGAGAGTTCAATTCTCATTAGTTTTACTAAGCGAATCAGATTGGAAGTAAAATATCACTCTTAATTACTATGTTTTCAATGTTTCGCTAGTTGTTATCTTTAGTTTCCCCTTTGGCAATTTAAACATTTGATGTATTTAAAGACATCGAATGAAATGTTTTTGCATTGCAACAGGCTATTTAGCATGCTAATTGATAATGTTTCCGCATTAAAGACCGTATTTCCCATAAGTTACCGTGTTTGGTTTTTGTCAATCAATTGTCAGTTGCGTTATTTATCCGCGTATTTGTGTTTTTAACCATTTATGTCCAAAATTAATTTAGCAAATTTTGAAAAATGAGTAGGATCTAAGGCCCCCTACGCCTAAGGGCCCCCAAGAACACTGTTTCCGATTGCAGGTACCATATGTCGGCCTCTCGGCGAAGTACAAGGAGCGTACTTAAAAGCTTCAGCATGATTCCAGTCATATGGGATTCATAATACTAAATTAATGTAAGCGGGACTTCAGAGACCCGCATTTCGGGGCATTAAGGGTTAACTTGAAAAACTAAGGGTTAACTATCAAGTTAAAATAATAATTAATTAGTAAAAAGAAAAATGGTACGGAGAATGAAAGGTGTTTCGGTTATAATGGAGTATAGCATCGATAAATTATTGAAGAGATGGTGGGGCTGGCTTATTAAGTTCGAAGAATATTGTGAATCCGGTCGTTATTGGAGCTACTAATGTTATAAATGAGAGCTATTTGTGTTTATTTTGTAGTTTCACTTAAAGATCAAGAAATGGTGATCACCCTTTGCCACATTTGCAACAAAATAAAGTAAAAGGGTCGACAAAGAATTTTATCACCATTCGCAACCCAAAGGACCACTTGTGTTATCTATTAACGTTTAAGCAACTAGGAATATTAAGTTTTATCATAAATGCTAATTTTTATGTTTTATTAGCAATTTAAAAGCTAATTCGTTTACTTATTTTTAGTCTAGAAACAAAGAGGTGAATAGAAAAAAAGAAAGGAGGGCCACTAATAAATTGCCTTCTACTCGCTACTGGCAATCACAAAAATTTCTCAATCTTAAATCTTTAGTTTAGCTTGTAGTGTGAGGGAAACTTTGATATGTCTTCTGTCTTAAACACTAACTGAAATGAAATCATACGTTTCATTTTCATCTTTCTTTTTTCCTTCATTTAATATTTGATGCAGTATATAAGTTATGGGGAAACCTTATGATGCTACCAGAAAAAAATGGGGAGGTTTTAAGAATTTAGAAATTTTAGTTTCGTTGCGCAATAATACATTTATTTAAATGATTTATTTTTCAAAACCTTTCTCGCATGGCTCAGAGTCTAAGTAGCACCATAACTCTGAGCCTGGTCTATAATTCATATTCAATAGTTTTAATAAGTATTATTTATTAATTTCAAACAACTATATAATGCGACAGTAAATTTTCTTTCATGCCAACAGATGCAATAACCTTATTAAAATCTAAGTGGCGTAGTTAAAAGTAGATAAATTGCGCTTAAAGTTACCCAGAATAACTGCCTATTATTTTATATAAATTCGCTAGTGCCTTTTGTTATTCCTAACTATCATTTTTTTATTGTCATAATTGAAGGGCCGAGTGGATAAAGGTGATATGTGACAATTTTTGAAACTCACTTTTTACCGTAAATGAAGGTTGATAAATCCATCAGTATCATAGCCCCTTAGTCACAGAAATGATTCGTTACTAAGATTATGACCCCGTTTTACCCGTTAAAAAATTCCATTAGAAAAATAACATTTTTTTTGAAAGCTTTTTCTAGAAATAAAAAAAAAATGTCTCATATCACCTTTATCCACTTGCCCCTTCATTTGTAAAACTATTGCAAAAAAGAAGAGTTACACTTTCAAACAAACTCTGGGCTCTAAATCAAAGAAATCAACTCACACAATCACTTACTTTCTCTAGGTGTAGACGTTGCCTTGATTTTTTTTTTTTAAAGCACACAATACGGATCTGAGGAACGTGACCCTTCCCTTTGCACCTTTCACGCACACGCGAATTTAAATTAAAGATGCGTGCAGAGTTGAAAGAAACTGGTTATTCTTTAGCTTCTTTCCTGCTTGTAAATATGTTGATTGAAGTCCTGAGCATTGTTATATTTCAATGCAACTATTATAATATCCTTCATTACCAGTTTCTGTTCTACTTATTATTCGTTTTTATGTTTCCCTCTTTTCTGAATGTAGGATAAGTTCAACAAGATGTGAAAATCTGTTCAACGTGTGCTTATGGTGTGCGTTTTTCGTCTTCAATTTCACCATTGTGTATTTGTAATATGATACGATTATTGAAATGAATTTTCAATGAATATGCAGTTGAACTTTTTTGAAATGACATTGTACGGTTCGATATTTCTGGCCTATGATGTTCCGTGATTTAGCAGCTTAATGAACAATTTTGAACTCATTGCAGAAAAAAAATCATGACTGATGATAGATTGATCGAAAGTTCAGAACAAAAATTATATATAATAAAATGTTTGTGTGATTGTGCCGCTTGTCCTAATAAAACGGTAAGGCTTGGAAACATGAAATTTGCAATGTAGGCATAGGTTTTACCGACGTTGTGCATCTCGTCTCCCAATAAAAGCATTTAATGTTTTACGTGATTTAGCACACTTTTTACCTAGTAGAGCCCAGAGCTACCGTATTTTTCGGCGTATAAGACGCACCGTCTTATACGGCATAAATTTAGGATTAATTAAAATTGGGGATTTAACTTAAAATTGGGTGCGTCTTATACGCCGAAAAATACGGTAGCTGTTTTGTTAGTCTTAAGTATATTGCTGTGAAATGGCAAAACGCACTTTTTTTGCGTTCTGGCAGTTAAAAATGTAACAATGAAATTTTTACCAATTCAAGTTAAAGTAAATGTCCTACCTCCGAAAGCGCCATTCTGTCCGCAAAAAAAGTGAATTACATGAAAAGCAAACTGTGCAAAACAGAGAACCATTTATTAGCCGAAGACGTATAGTAAATAGCGTATTTAATGTCTCTACGATTGGGCTAGAATGGATTTGAAACTAATTAGTTTTCTTCATTAAAAAAAAGAATAATGGCTAAAAACTGCTAAATATAGCTAATCAGCTACACTTTGATAATGCGAACTTAATCGTAAGCAAATAACTTATTTAACTGATTAAGGTATCCATCCGTTTTGGTTTGGAGCAGTTTTCTGGAAAAATCTCATTTTGGAAAAATATTAGTTTTTTTTTAGAAGCAGAAGGATATTAAAACATGCATTTTACACCAAAATAAATTAAAAATACATTTAGTTTTACAAAATTTGTGATCTTTTAGTA